>RXPK01000097.1:379839-460477 GCA_004143645.1 Protaetia brevitarsis | reverse complement strand
TCCTAACTAGTCGACCCGTTTGAAAAATTACTCCTTCTACAACGTCAAGGTTGGCCCTGAATCGTTCTGCCCCATTCGTCGATTTTTATTTGCAATCGATTTTTGCATCTGTCCGAAATTTTCCACCATGAACCAACGCTTTATTGACCTCTACAGTTTATGTATAATGAGGATATCCTAAGATCCAATCCAGAGGCGTACATAATTTAGAACTCATATATAATATCCTTCCTGACAAAATGGGTTAGGAGTGCTTACTAATAAAGCAACGGTCAGTAGGTTAAAGATTGCTTGACTGACTTAAAATGGAAACAAACGAAGGGGGTTTTCGCTGTACGGGGTATTTCCATAATTATTTAATAATAGCATGGGGAACGGTTGATGGTTATATCTGAGATCATCGACGGTGTGGTTTATGAATGTGTTGTTTTTGTTCCGCATCTGTTTAATTTTAAGTGCTGTTTTCGTTGTTTGCATCATGCATGAGTATACATGATGCTTGTTATTGGACAATGTATAGTGAATTGATTTCCGCTTAAGGATTGTTACTAAAGAAACTGCGTAAATATATATATAAAAAGTGTTCAATAGAGTTTAACAGTTGAATTTTATTTTCAAACCTAAATGATAACCTTGTACATTGTCTCTACTACCTAACAGCCAGAAATATTACATAGATTTTATAGATAGATTTTTTTAAAAATATTTTATAAATATTTTTTCGTGAGAGGTTTTTAAATATATTTTCATATTTTTTTTCTAATTAGATAATATTCAATTAAAAATTTATTCAATAATTTAAAATTAATGTAGCCGATATTTTTTCTAAATATTGTAAATATTTAATAAAATTGAGATTTTTTGCATCTATTTAATTTGTCAAAATGGACTAAATTGTTTTGTTTTAGATGTATAACGTGATAAGAAAGTTGAACATACATAGAGTTGTCTAAGGCAAGAACTTGTTTTTTCACACTCACCTACAGTATAATCAATATCTGGCATCTTTAAGGCATACTGAAGGTTTATCAATTAATCATATTTTTTATTGAAGTGTTCTAAATAAAACAACGTTTTATTATATTTTATTTAATAGCAATAAAATGAAAAATACTCATTTTTAAGGTTAGCTTGGTGGCGCAGGTACAACCCTATGGCTTTTTCATATCTTCGGTAGTGGCGCTCTCATGGCGTTTCCTTGTAGCCTCTAAAACAATGCCAATTGTATTAGATCATACATTGAAAAACATCGTACAACATTTCAACACCTACTATACATTTACCTTATTTGAGGTTATGACGCTAATCTACCGAGATGAATCTCTTAAGCAAATCAAACTAGCAAGTTTATCTTGGTAGATGCAGTACATATATGATGCATAAAATTCTACAATTATATTATTAAACGATTCCTGTACATAGCGATATTGAGCATTCCATTATCTTATAAATGCACAATGTTCAAAGTTTTTGCTTACCTCGTAGTCCACCACAAAACTAAAAGCACCACAACAATTAATTAGCAGTTAACCTAACTCTGCCTAATCGTATACTATTTAAATATACAATTAACGGACAAACGAAGAAAACGTTGATGATAGCACGTGCGCGTAGCATTCTATGTCTAATCCATAGACGCATAAACATACTAATCATATAACACCTCACGTAATGAATAGAGGTGTTGTGTTGACGTTCACAAATTACAAATATTACAAATAATATAATACAAAACGCAGATATATTAATAGAAAGTTCAAGCGCTCACTTAGATATAAGTAAATCATATTAGATATATATTATCTAATTTAATCTTTAAACTATAATTTTAAATAGGTATATACACTACTTAATATGTATGGGTTTTTACCCATTTTATATTATTCGTCTACGCACTAAAATGTACAAAAGAAAAAATTAATCATTTTTTTATATGAAATAAATTTTACAGTTCTTGCAGAGTTATGACAAATATATTGAGAAACATTTGCAATAAAATATTATTAATGCTACATAACATATATATTTTTTAAATGTTTTATGCAGATTATATTAATATAACTAATATTCAAGAAAGATTTAATATTTTTTAAATATTTATAAAATATGAAATAAATATGGTTGGTCACTGGGGTAGGTTCAAATTTGTTAAAAGAATTACATTAATTAAAAAAGAAAATAACTAATATTATTGTTGAACTTGAATGAGAAGAATAATTTTGGAAAAAAAGCTTTATTTGACGAATATTATTTAAACTTTGCGTGAATATTTTCTATTATGTCATCAGTAGTAACTAATAAATGAATAAAAATTCCATGTAATCAATCTTTTACATATACAGTGACCGGCATAAAATATTGCAACATATGGGAAATTTTTTTATTATTAAAATACACTAAAACTTTGTTGGAGGAACAGGTTGCACATGTCTAGTTTATTTTGACACACCTCACGTGACTACCAGTATGGCGGTAAATTTAACAAATATGCCTTGAATCTGCAAAAAGTGAGGTTAGATGACATGATATCGAAAAAAGTTATTTGAAAAAGTTGCTTAGAATTCAATTCTGATGCTGTATGTAAATTTCTGTAAACATATTTTAAAAAAATAAAAATCACAATTTTTCCAAATATTAAATTAATGTATTTCTGCTTTTAACTGTAATAATTAAGAGCAATTTTCGCAGGATTCGAACTTACATCCTCCCGCTTGCCGGGCGGGTGCTTGACTAATTATGCTATTAGAGGACAAGGTCAGCAGAAAACACAGAAATACATTAATTTGTTATTTTCTCACTGTAAAAAACTTGCAATCTTTCCAAATATTGTTTCATTGAATTACATATTTCCTTTTTTTTTTCACTTTTAACAGCTCAACTGCAGTACCATTTCCAAATTTGGTTGATACTCAAATAGTTTTGCCAATTTTTGCAGAATTAACATAGCGAAAACTGAAAAGTACGATTTAGTGTGACACTTACACTGTTGAAAATATTACGGTGTTGGCGTTAATTTTGCGCTAGTCAAATATTTTAGTGTTGATTTTTCCAAACTTTGCCAGACGAGTTGACTACGCGTATTTAATAGAACAGAAATTACTAGAATTCTGTGTGAATTCTTTGATCAGATATGAGGATTGACTATTTTTCTAGACATTCAGAAGCGTCAACCAATCAGAATTTTTCCCTCGGATAGAAATATAGAAACCCCACCTATTCTAATACAGTATTGCATTATACGCACCACCTGCATTGCACGTGTATCTGTTTTTCGTGTTTGATTCTCCGTATTAATATCCAAACAACACCAAATGTGACTGACTTGCAAAGTGTAACCTCGTGTTATTAAACGTTAAATTCCAGTGGGGCATAAAAAATTTCAACATCTTAGAGATGTAATGGGAACATCTATTTTACGCAATTAGTATAGACTTGAATCAAATAGATAAACATTCACTTAATTTTATAATGGTTCTCAAAAAATCATTTTAAAATTAGTACGTTTAGTTGAAACCAAAACTTGTGAATGAGTGGTTTTGCATATTATTTATAATTGAGAAAACGTCTTAAAGAGAGAATATTATAGCACTAAGAAATAGGAGTTGCATATTAAAAAGACGTTGTGTTTAGAGAATGATGTTAAAACACCCAACAGATCGCATTCATTTAGTTAAACACCTAGTAAATTTGTCTAGTCTAGATCAAATAAAATGTGACTAGAAGTATTTTATAATTCCACCTGTCAGTTGGACAAAATAACCCCTTAGCAATAGACAATCTTTGCTCGTCAAATTTAAACTTCTATAGTTCTCGACAAAATAACACGAAAAGAGTGTGGACCTCTCCTGACTATTAAATTAGTCAAAAAAGTATTAAATTTTTCAACAGTGTATTGTTGCAAGGGAATACAATCCCTTGCAGTAGCAATAAATAAAATTTTACAAACATTTTCTCCCTAAACCACTTAGTAAACATTACTTTTATTGAAAATTATCATATTTTTTTTTGTTTTCTGCTTTAAAGTGAAATCGGTAGTCCAAAACTGATAACACTAAACATCTAAGCCCTCACAATGTTATTGCACGCACCGAAGGTATTTATATAGGTTTCGAAATTACAAAACTCAGTAGAAATAAATAAGCAGTATTTTTAGCTAATGATAGGAATACTTAATAAACAAAAACATTTAAACAATAACTAATAGTAATAAACAACTAAGAAATGAAACTCTAAGAATGCATACTTGTTAGACATACATATCGTTCTGTTTCTTATAAGTAAGATAAGCTTTGAAATCAGAAACAACTAAACAATGTAGTAAACTATTCGAATTTTTTGGAAAGTAAGTAATTACTACCATTTTTATTTTACCTACTGTTTATTATTCGTTGTTCTCCAATTTTAAAATCTACTTTAAAACCTTCGATGCGTGTATGTAGTATTATCAGTTTTTGACTAACGGTTTCCATTTTAATGCCGAAAACAAATATAAATATAATAATTTTCAATAAAAGTAATGTCTGCTAAGTGGTTTAGAAAAAAAATGTTTGTAAAATTTTATTTATTACTACTAGATACAGTCCCGTGCAACAACAACCTCACTTTTTGCAGATCCACGGCATATTTTTTAAATTTACCGCCATATTAGTAGTCACGTGACGTGCGTCAAAATAAATTTTAGAGTTTCTAGACGTGCACAACCCATCTCCCAAAAAAAGTTTTAGTATATCTTGACAACAACAAAATTTCCCATATATTACAATATTTATGCCGGTCACTGTATATTGCTACAGAAATATGTGTATTTAACCTAATTTAGAGTGATTTAAAACAGGTTTTAAAGCCTAATAAAGGAATCATTTAAAGTTAACGTGTATACTTGGTTGCATAATCTACAGAGTAAATTTTGAATTTGTAAAAATTGTTTATTAAAATACACCATACAAGATCGAAATCCTAATTTTATGATATTACTACTACTATGAACTGTATTTTATTTGTTAGTTCAAGCTTACCCGGTATTTTTTTTTTATTTTTATATATTTTGCTCCGGAAGATTTATTATTGTTCGGGATGTTTATATTCGGTAACAATTGTTGTATTCCCCTCCATGTAGGGTAAATAACGGTATCTTAATATCAGTTACTGGTTTTCCATTTGAATCCTATGTTGGATTACCTGGCAGTGATAACAATCTAAGCCAGATTACTGGTAGTTTTAGTTTAAATGAGCTTTTTTCCAATGGCCACGAGAGATTTATGCCAGACACTCAAAAATTTCCCAGTTCCACAAAAGTTTCGATATATCACCTGTATAGCATATAAATCCATAATTATCTGAATGATCTTCGAAATTTTCGTAGGCAATATCCTGAGAAGAATCCAAAGTAGCATTTGACCGTATTGTCAGAACACTCCGTATATGTTCAATTTGATCCAGGCAGTTCTCTGCCACCACACCGGTAATTTGAGCTGTTACTGATGATCCTGTACCTAAAAATGAAAATTATTTATTAGTTTTAATTCAGTTTTAACTAGTAAATTATAATTGTTTTCATTTATGTTCGCGAAACGTTTCATTTTGGGGTTAAGTTTGTATGAACCGCCATTGTGTTTATTTGTATTAGGGAAAGTATGTAATTCGAATGATTCATGCACTAGCCAACCTCCGTGAAAGACTAAGGATGTGTCTCGAGTAATTTTTGTAAGTTTCAACCGCTTTTTTGCATAATATCTTATTTATTAGAAATTCCACCCTAAAACGATGGTTATGTTAAAACAAAGTTAATTATATTAATTTTACCCATATAACTGTTGGATAATTTTTCTCCAACGACTATTCCCCGATATATGATCGTGTTGAGCCATTCTTCGTAATTTGAAGTCCCATATCGATGTACCTGACCAAGCTTAACCACTCTGATGTGTGCTGTTTTCTCCCTCTAAATGTATCCTGTATGTAGTATGTATGTAATGTATTTTAGTTCGTATCCCAAATTTCAATACACTTACTTGTAAGAATTTTTTTTGTATGTTCGTCTAATTTTGGGTTAGAACATTTTGTATACAACCGCCAACCATTTTCGAGCAATGGTGGAAAAATTTGTATCAGATGGAAGATTTGAGTTTTAGTATTTAGTATGTATTCTTATAAATTTTGAAATTTTAAATTAAACGTATTTATAATTCTACGATTAAAATATATTGCAAAGTGTGGAATTAGTATTTGAAAACGTAATAGTTATAAAATAAGCGAACTCATGCTATTTACCTGAGATAAATGCATTCATATTTACGTTGGTGTTTTACACGGCTATTCATTTCGAACCATTGATAAGACAAAATCTCATTTGTTTTCACTTAAATGTTGTCTTTATCTTTCAAAGTCGATCAACAACATTGTTACTTCAGTTATAAAAGTCTAATGAATACCAATTTCACTTGAATTAACCACTCTAATATTGAATATTCGAACAGGGGAAAGCGGGCAACAGTACCCTATAGCATTCTCGGCTATACTAAAGATAAAGAGGGTAACTGCCTAATCGTATTTTTTTAATGCTAGCGCGTCCTCTAAGCTGTTGTATTCAGAAATTTTCCCCCCGCATGCCATCTGGGATTATAGAGGGTATACTTACGATTATAAAATAATTAAATTATTAAATTACTCAATAAAATAGATCACGCTGGGATAATTAAAAAAGGATTTTAAATAATTTAAATAGAGTACTGTATTTTGAAAGTAATTTTTTTTCACCGGGCTGTGTGCTACCTCATAGCATCATAATACATACATACATGTAGGGGTTATGTTAGTGGTTGGTAGTAGTAGTTTAGGACTCGCATATAATTATTTGCATTTAATAGCATTGCATGTCATTACGAGTGTCGCTTGCTCCAGAACTCTGTGCTGTATTGCATACGCGTTCGGATAATATCGACTGACCCTAGGACGGTCGAACGTACTGTATATGATAAAGTGGAAAAAAATAATTAATAAAAACTTATTTTTACGTCTTTCACGTGTGTTATACTTTATGTTGCAGGAGCGTCATAATCATTATATAAATGGTGGTAGATAAATGAAATGTGTTTGTTTTACATTTTAGCGGTAGTAATTTTTATCGCCACATGTATTGCGTTGGGAAATGTTTTTTTTTGCATTTTTTGAAGAACATAAACGTCAGCAAGGAAAATAATTTCTTTAATTATTTAATCTATATTGCATATACCAAATATCTCATAGGAATGATATATTAATATTTCATTCCATATACAAATAAACAATTCTGGTGGATGCGCCAGTTTAGTGCAATGAATTTGTACTCGCTAATTTTGCATGTAATTACATGGAGTGCTAAAAAATTCCCATAAAATTTAAAACTTATATCAATAAGATAGCGCATCAACAATCTTTTGAAACGGATTCCAACGTCTGGCTTCACCACTTTTATAGATTGTGCACTTTACTCTAGCAACTTAAACCATAAATTTCAAAAACTTCCCTGTTAATACAGAGTGCACGTATGCCTAGCGGCTTGGAATAATTTAATAACTTCTTCCGAACTTTCTTTCTATTATATTTTGTCGTGTTTTCAAGCTCGAACTTGGTAGTAATAACGTAATATTAAGCTATTTACAGGTGTATAACGCAGATAAACAATCAATTCGCCACAACACGAAGAGCTGTCGTAATAGCCGCCCTTACCTTGCGCCTGGTACAAGTTTTGACAGCAGCGGGGAGATTTAGCGCCACTTTGAAGTTTTCTCTGTCTTATTTATATACAGCTTGAGTAAAAAAAATAACGCTGTGTTTTCCGAACGATATTGCTAAGTGCTCAGGAAACTTGCCTAATATCTAGGGTAAAAACTAAAACTACCCTAAAAATGTTGAAGCAATCAGTATAATATGTTGCTACAATTGGAACAGAAATGGAGTGTATGCATATTATACATGAAAGTGGTGATTTTATAAAACTATTTGTTTATGACCCAAACAGCATTTTTAAAAACATTTTCTTTTCTTGACCAATTTAAATATTTTGACGGTTTTTTGGTTTATTTGAAAAATCTTGCTCAAGTTACATTTGTGTAAAATATAAATTGTAAAAACGATATGAAAGTACATAAATAACTTTAGTTTTTTTCTTTTCTTTCTTGAGATAGCGGCTTTTCTATATATACAGTGT
Organism: Protaetia brevitarsis; assembly: GCA_004143645.1. Taxonomy (NCBI): domain Eukaryota; kingdom Metazoa; phylum Arthropoda; class Insecta; order Coleoptera; family Scarabaeidae; genus Protaetia; species Protaetia brevitarsis. The sequence continues at coordinate 452,289 of RXPK01000097.1, read as the reverse complement.
GTCCCAAAAAAGTTTTATACAAATGGAGAAAAATCCAAAATATTCACTTCGAAAAAGATCCAATTTACTAAATATAAGTAAAAATACAGTTGCACGAATTTTAAAGTCAAATAAATTTAAACCATATAAACCCCAATTTACCTATATTTTAAAAGAAAGTTGAACGAAGGTTCGAATTTTGTGCTCGTATCCAAGGAGAATTGGAAGATAACAGATTTATGACACGACAAGTACTGTTCTCTGACGAAGCAACGTTTACGTCTAATGGTACAGTAAGTTCGCAAAATTGTCGATGGTGAAGCGATGTTAATCCCAATTTCCATGTCCAAACCAGAGATCAATATTCATTTAAAACTAATGTATGGTGTGGCATTTACAAAGACAGAATTGTTGGACCATTCTTTTTTCGAAATAACATGAATGGAGAAAGATATCTACAATTTTTAAATAATCAGTTGTCTGACTTTCTTGACGAGCTACCACTAAATGAACGAGGAAAAATATGGTACCAACAGGATGGAGCACCATGTCACTGTAACAGAACTATTCGGGATTTTCTTCTCCACACTTTTAACGGTAAAGTGATCGGAAGGTACATGGAGTTTCCTTGGCCTCCAAGATCGCCGGAAATTACTTTATATTCTAGACTTTTTTTGTGGGGCTACTTAAAAGAAAAGGTGTACCTTCAGAGGCCATTTCAAGATGTTGATCATTTTGAAAGACCCATTAGACAAACATGTGAAGCTATACATAACTCCAGATGTGATTAGAAATGTCATACACGAATTTAATCAACGAACAATCCCTTGTTTAGAAAGGAACGGTGGATACATTGAAGTTCCGTAGTATTTACGTAATTTTACATGTTCCCAATAAAATTTATTATTTGCGTATTTTTCATTGTTGATAAATTGATAAAGAGGTTATCATTTATTTATAATATAATAATAAATAGTCTAATTAATAATTATCTTGTAATTTTTATCTGGGAAAATCACAAATCTACAAGTGGGTATGATTTTTTGCTACTTAATAACAATATCAATGAACATTTTGCTCGCCACTACAGTTTGAAGGTATATTACTCTCACTCCAAATCATGATTTTGATTTTCCCTGTATTCCAGCCAATGTTTTAAAAATTTTGTACTTAATTATGGATCTGCAAGTCATGCAGAGCTTTTTATCAAGAATATTTTTTTGGTGAAATGTAAGATAAAGTTTTTGGGACACACTGTATGTTAATTTAATATTTTTTTTTTACGTTTCGACAAATTTTTTTATTGTATTCCTCAGAAATTTTGGCTACAAAGTTATTTAATTTAAATTGACGACACAATACATATTAAAATTTACTTTTCAAAATTACATTTTTAAAAAAGTTACAAAATCACTTCGTTCAAAATCTTTTCCTCAGATTTTTAAAAAAAAATACTGTTGTATTCAATTATAAAATTAAGTTATATAGTAAGCAGCAAAGTATTGCGTATTTGTTTTATTACTAACTGAATTTTTATGTTTATAAATTTGAATTATTTCGAGTACACACTAAAAAGTTTTTGGTAAAATTCCTGTACGATCTTGGGGCAACTTTGTGCCTCTAAAACCGTACAGGTATTTTACTTTTAGAAGTAATATTTCTAACTATAATAATTTTTTCATGTAACTGTAAAACTGAATATTTATAGTAATATTTCGAAATGTGGATAAGATTTTTTCATGTGTTTTTCATATGATTGACAATTTTACCTATTGATGTGTAAGTAAACTTTTAATGCATAAATATTTTTTAAAATGTCATTTGTTATTGTTAACTTATACTATTTACATCTACTAGTTTCATTAGTTTTATATTTAAATTTTAGCACAGTTATTTATATTAATTAACTGATCAATTTGCATTTCTAGTGATCCGAAGATGGCTGTTAAAAGCCGAAACTAGTCATCATATATTAAATTGCTGTATGAACGAAAGAACGACTTTATTTATTCTTATCTAACCTTTCAATATATTTATGTGGCAAGTGATAGATAAATATTTGATAACTATAGGTTTGTTTGTTTGTCTGATCTAAGCTGATCCGAGGCATTTTACGCGTTTGTTTGTACTTTAGAGCATGATTTGTGCGTGTTTGTTTGTTCAGAGCAAGCAAATCTAGATTCACAAAGAGGTTGCTCTTCCTGCTCGCGGTCCGACGTCCGAGCAATTTCGAGCAATTTGTGCAACATAACCTACTCGCACTAACACCGTGTTGTAAAATGTCGTTTGTAAATGTAATCTGATTTATAACTGCATCAAATATGCAGGAAATAGATAATATAACGATACCAATGTGATTGATGTAATGAACGATCTTTTTTTTTTTTAATTTCACTTGATAGGTACATAAATACTAGTATATGATGCATTTTTATTGTAGTCTAGATTCATTAATTTGAAAACTTATTTTTACTTTTCCTGTTCATAATAGCTGTGACAATCTGATAATAGCAAATAATAAAATTAAGGTTATATTGCAATCGAGCGCGTTTGTTTGTACCATCTTTAAATCCAACTCTGAGACGCTCTCAAGTTACTCTGATGACGTCAGTAGATACTGCTCCAAGCACACAAACAAACAAAGCTTATGTCTGCCATGTAGTAAACTTATATCGAGTATGGAAAGGTAATGTAGTGAGATAGGATAACCGCCATCTTCACGGCAATTTTTGTACTTGTAAAATATGTTTAACGTATTTGCTACTATAGGCCAGAAAACTTTGCTATTATATCTGTAGAACATCATGACGTGATGATTTACAGTTTTGTAATACAATTTTGTCGTAAATCTACTACTACTTTATTTGTAACTGTATCGAATTTGTATAAAATAAATAGTTTTTTTTTTAAGAAAATCTTACTTGATATCATATATCCAAAAAATATTTTTTTGCTGTTAAGGTAATTTATTTGAATAAAAGATATTTAACTGTAATTTTCCAAATTGTAAGAAATGTTAAAGTTTTTCCTGAGAGATACTAATATTTTCTTAGTAATATTATAATGTTATTTAATTTTCCATTAATATTCACGTAAAACAATTTAAAAAAAAAATTATACAAAAGAGAAGCACATTTTACCTTAGTAGCCAACCGCGATTTTCATTTAAAGCGATACAGATGTCAAAAGGTTGATAATGTCATGTCAGAAAGACCTTAATTCTCTGCAATATTATTTCTCTTTAAATCTTCTCGAAACACGTACGATAAAAATTATACAAATTTACTGAAATGGATCGTTTCGAAATACTTAATTTTTACCATGACTGTATAACGAAAGCAATTTTCTGAACCTTGGAAAAAGATATGAATTTTAATTTCCTTGCGCGATCTAAAGCCACAGCCAATTCCCGAATTGTGTTTTCTGTTTGTCATTATAACCTGAAAAATCGATCAGCTAAGTTTACACACGCACCTCCGGAATATAACAATGTGGGTGTCTGGATATCGGATAATAGGTCACACATTACGAAGGAAGGGCTTCGATATGTTAAATTTCGCCCCGCAACTTGTATTGTCACGGTAAATTAATCACCTGCGCCTTTAGCTTTCTGCTTTAACTCGTTGGATGTGTGCGTAATTAGTCAGTAGTTTAGGAGTATGGTAAATGCGATGATTTATTATTGGGAACGCAGTCAAAAACGTTTTTATTAAGTACTTGTTAAGAGTTTACGAGAAGAAAATTAATATGGCTATATTCTGTCTTGTTCGATACTGTTTAATTTTTGGCTTAACTGTATTCGGATTCAATGTTTGTTAAATAGTTATTGAATTTCTCAACCCCCTTTTTTTGGTATTTCTATTTTCTTCATTTTAATTAATTTGTTAATCCGATGATTTTCAGATTTCAGTTCCAGCGCCCGCTAGATTAATGAGCCGTCGCATTCCGGAGCTGCCTTCACTCAGATACGGTTCTTTGGGAGCCAAGAGTCCTGTTTCGGGACCTTTGCGTGTCTCCAGTCATTTCTATCGCAGCGAAACCCTTCCTCGTGCCAGCGGAAAGAAAGTGAAAAATGAATACTGGGACGAGGTTTCAGGTTGCAAGTCAACTAGGCCAGTAAGTGGATAATTTTCGTAGAAATTGTTTTTAATTCGCATTCTTTTTTAAACTGTATCGAATCTATAGTTAAAGTAACACCTAAAAATTGAAGAGAACACACATTACCTTTGCCCTAAAAGAATCTTATCTTTTGTGTTTTATTCTCGTTCAATTTTAATATATTAGCAGCATACCGATATTGCGCAATTGCATTAATTAAAGAATTAGTTGTGTCTTGGTTCCTGATGAGAGTGGTATCATCTACAAAAATTATGGTACTGCAATAATCCACGTAACGTGGTAGATCATTTAGGTAAATAAAATTGGGCCAAGTTTAGATCCTCGAGCAACCCCTAAAGATATAAAATTGCTCAATTGCTACAATCAACGATCTTCTAAATAAGATTTGAATAATTTTGAATGTACATCTCGTATATTGTGTGTGCTTTACGTGTTTTAACTTTGTAATAAGAATATCATGATCAACTCAATCAAAAGCCTTACGTAAATCTATTTCTTTGGTGCTTCGTCAATGACGTTCGCTATATCTTCATCAAGTCTTATTAATGGCTTAATATAAAACTTATTCTTACGATAGTCGTATTTTTGAGAGCAACAAACCTGTTTTTTTCGAAAAAAAAACAATAGATCTTATTTTTAAAATCCATAATTTGACTCAGTGTGAGTAGTATATAAAGGGAAAAAGCAAGAAAACAAGGTCTTGATCCTCACAAAATTCTTTAATGTATCGCACGACCGGTTTCGCTCTAGCCGAGCATCCTCAGGTCAGAATTCAAAATCAGTTTAAAATTAGTCAAGATTAAAAAAAAAATAAGTAAAATTGGAAAGTGCAATGTAAAAAGTAGCAATAAGTAAAATATGTAAATAACACACATTAAATGAACAATAAAACACTAAATTAAAACAAACGACACTTTAGAATTATTTAAAAAAAGATGTTGACACTTCGCACTCAGAATACACCTTGTACACACAGAATATAAATAATCTTTTTCCCTTTGATCTCATTTTCATTAAGTGTATCCTCAAATTTTTAACAGTACTGATATTGAAGAAAATTATATTTTTTTTATATGGACACATTACTATTTTAAATTTTAAAATTGAGAAAAACAATAATTGAAATTATTAAATTATTTTCTGTCAAAATAGAGCTTAAAAACTTAAATTAATTAAGTCTAATGTACATTCGTCAACAGAATTTAACCTATTTTGTTCAAATATTATCGTAGACTATTTAATAATTTTGACAGAAGCTTATCCGCTTTTTGTTTTTCCCATTAATCAAACCGTAGCCTACTTGATCATTTCAACAGGTATTAACACATTCAGGTGACCTTAATTTTTTTCATTTTTAAATTTAGAGTAGTAGTGTATTAATCAATGTTTGATCAAAACTCTTCATTCTTCCAAAATATGCAAACATCTAAAGAGGATTCCATTTAAAAAAAATATTATTTTCCTCGGTATCTTCAAAATGCGAATCTCAATTCTGGTTCTGATTTCACCATCATAATGACGAGAAAAAAATACTAATAGTTTGCTAATTTAACCAAACACAGTTAGAATAATAACGAAGTTAGCAATAGTGCCGACTTCATTTTGAACGCACTGTATAGCACAGCAAATACATTAAATACTTACATGTATTACAGAAATTATCCCATAGATGGCCTTTCTCATATTTCACTCCAATAACAGAACTTATTTAGCACAACTAGGGTGATAAGTACATTGATAGCATATTAATCTGGTATATTTACCGGATAAATAAGGAGATATGTTAATTGAAAAGACGATTGCTTTATGCTCATATTAGAGTGGCGAAGTGATGCTCACGATAAACCCCCAATATGCGGAACAAACGACCGCTTGTTTTCCTCAAATAATAAGTACGTTGTTAAAGCAAGATATTATACACAGTAAAAAAATTACACAGTAGTATTCCTGGTAATTGTCCGCCAGGAAAGCTACTGTAATTTTACAGATGAGAGTAAAAATTTCAGTATAACTGTAAACTTACAGTATCGCGCCATCATGTTTCCCTCACTTACCCTTAATATCACAGTATCAGCTATAAATTTAAGGATCATTTCTGTTATATTTAAACACTGTCCGCAATTTGCATCAATGTTTTTGACTTTTACATTAATTGTTTGTTTATTTACTGAGAAACTATAAAGCTTCAGTAATTTTCCCGTAAAAATTTCCTTACAGTAATAATACTGTAAAATAAAACAGGATTATTACTGCATTATTACAGAAACTGTTTACTGTGTAGTTCGTTCAATTAAATATTCATTTAAATGGAATATTCGAAATTCGATAAATTAAAGCCCAACATATATTTGAATTAACTAAGAGGGTTTGGTTAGTGTGACTTAAATTTTGATTATCAAAACTAAATTAAACAATTATTTTGCCCGTGATTCAAAGGGTTGGATTGAACTCTTGTTAGGATTACTATAACAACATAAATGTGTTGTACAGTGTAATAACAAATACCTAACAATTTTATTCGTTCGTGTAAAAAAAAAAACAATTTTGATTCGCGATAAACAACCAAACAGCATTGTTAAGTTAATTAAATTTAAATAGAATGATCTAATTTTTCGTTCATTTTTGGATTCTACGATCATAAATACGTCAGTTTTCATCAGCTATTCCTATAGCTAAATGTTGGCGTTTTTGAGTTATTTAAGTTTTTCTTCTTTTTAAGTCATAATCATTGCATCAATGAGAAATTAATATCTCGGTTAATACCGCAAATAGAGACTCCAAATTTACTATGTTATGAATGTAGATAAAACCCTAAGAAACGGTACACACACTTTACATTCTAACATTCCCGGGGGTTCAAAACTGAGGAACAAAGTGACATATTTTCAAATGCAGAAAACTCATTTTTTTAATATTAACCGAGATATTAATTTCTCAATGATGCAATTAATATGACTAAAAAAAAAGAAAACCTTAAATAATTCAAAAACGGCAACATGTAGCTATAGGAATAGCTAATGAATACTGACGTATTTCTGGTCGTATAATCTAAAAATTAATAAAAAATTTCTATTCATTCTATTTAAAATAACAAAGTTGACGTCCATTTCCGGTCAACCGGAAGTGATATTTTGGTTAAAGTATTTCACCTTTATAGTTCCAATCGAACAGATAATGGTGCCAAAATCTCAAATATAAGTAAATAATAGAACATCATAAACTTTTAATGAACCACTTACGTAGAATAGCCTGTATATAATATTTACAGCAATATAACAAATTTAAATAACGCGCCTTATTAATAGCAGTTTCAAATTGCAACACAGATGGCGCGGATTGAAAATAGCTTTATGTCTCCATCTCTTATACCAAAAGGTAACTAATCATTGATACCTATTTTATTGCAATTTATCCAGACTCGACGCGTACGCTTCACCCTTCCATCGCCAGATGGCGACACTAGTAGGAGCGACGCCGACCGCCCAACAGCGACAACGGCGGCCAACCTCGCAGTCAAACGGACGGCGGGAGACGGCTGCTATCCGAAAACGCGCGCCACCGCTATCAGTACACGCTCGGACGCCAGACACGGCAACCAGAACAACAACAATAACAATAATAATACCCGTAGTCACGTCGCCGGTTCTGGCGTCGTTATCGAGAACACCATTCGATATAAACCGCGTGAATTTCAGTCGGCGCGAACTAGCTAGCTCTAATACGCCGGCAATCGGTTCCAACCATCACCATCATCATCATCATCATTATTACCATTATAACTACCATCAACAGCAGCAGGAGCGCGAAGAACGTGATCTCGCGGACGCTGCCGGCGTTTCTGTCGCGGTGACCGCTTCGCCCGCGGTCCGGACGCGGATCCATCCGACAGGAAGATACGTTCGTGGCACACTGTCACCTACCGCAAACACGGCGGCCCACGCGGCCCCAACCCCCGGGGGACAACTCCTGCTCCGAGCCGCTAGGGATGGCGAAGACGGACTCCTGCGGGATCTACTCCGGAGGGCGCAATTGGTCGGTATTACGGATAGCGATTTGAACGCGACGGATAACAGCGGGAGGGTGAGTATTTTGTTTACCTTTCTGTTTACGTTTCCCGCGGCGAAGCAAAAGTAAACATGTTTCGGGGTGTATCCGTTTTGCGATGCGAATTCTGGAACTGTATAGAAGGGAATAGGAACAATATTGTATTAAGGGTGTTGTCGATCGTCTCTGTTTTTCTTTTAAATGATTTTAGCTGGAGCATTATTTGGAAAACAATACCCTACTTAAAGTTTCCATAATGTAACCGTTAATTTATTAATTATGATATTATAATGATTATAATTACCCTTCTAAGAAATTTGGAAAATGACCCAAATTTTAAAATAAATGTGAAAAATGTAGGGCTTATTCAAATGTTCCTAGTAATAAGTAGAGACCGGATTATATGCAAAGAAAAACTGGAATATATGCGCATATATAAGCATCCATTTTTGAGAAAATATGCATAAACCTGGGGCATATGTGCAAAAAAATTGCGACAATATGCAAAATTTTTACATAAAATAAATAAGTAAAAAAAAAACGTAAAAATTTAGTGCTTACACCAAATAATATTGCGAATTTGTGTTCTAATCAGAACATATTTGTAGATATTATATTCGAAAATTAGCAAAATATCTTCAAAAAATAATGAGTTCCTAACATCTTACACTCACACAGTATTAAAATAAATAAGAGCAGAAATTTAAACATTAACTTTATTGCACAACATTTTTTCACAACATATTTCTAAAACAATTTATAATTAAATGTTCTTCAAAATTGTGTAAAAGAAAGTTTTGTCTTCTATCAGAATACAATATGTTTCGAAATAGAAAAAGCTTCTTTCAACATCCACAGATGTAATTGGTGCATTTTTTAACTTTGCAATATATTCTAAACTAAAATTCGAAGTCGAAATCGTTTACTGTTTCACCTTCCAAAATTTTCTTAACTTTCTTCAAATTCAAATACGCCGCATTTTTATTTATCACTTTTTTAAATTTATCGTATAAAGAATTACCTATTGTACCCTTAACCTTCTTACATAGCATATCAAATTCGTCTACTATTTCGACTGATTCCGAGAGTGATATCCCTTGCGTTTCTAGTTTACGAATGGAACTTGAAACAAAGCTATAATTTGACTTAATATACATTACAAAAGGTTTTGTAGCAATTCTGTTGATGTTACTATCTTTTTACAGTTTTTTAGAGCAATGCAGTCAGCAGTGATTTCAAGAATTACATTTTTTATTCCTTCAAAATTATCGGCGAAAAAAAATTGCAGCCTCTAACCATGTACCCCATCTCGTAATAATCGGTTCAGGAAGCAACTTAACACCGCGGGAAGTCGCTCCATATAAAATTGGATTCGTAAAGGTGCTTTTAAAAATACTTTTGTGACATTGCTAATTAAATCATTAATCAAAGGGAATTGATTCGTAATGTCTTCGGCTGCACGATTGAACCCATGAGCTAAACAAGTGGTATGAATAAGGTTACTACAAAAAAATTTTAAATTTTGCGCGGCTTTTATCATGTATGGTGCAGCGTCGGACATTAGTAAAATTTTTTCACAAGGTATACTTCCAGATAAAAAGAAACTTGATAAACCTTCTTGAACGAATTGGGCAATTGTCACATTATTTGTTTTTTGAAGTTCTTTACAATAAATTAAATATGATTTACCTACAATATCTTCATGAAGAATTCCTATTAATAAATGGGCAATATAACCGCCACACTTATCCGTACTTTCATCTACCATGATATAAATAAAATTATTCCCTACCAATTGTTGAATTTCTGCTATTGTTTGCTGGTAACAAGATGTGACATAATTTTTTCGTAAGGTACTTTCGTCAGGTATACTATGTTTGCAATATTTTTGCAGAAATGATTTCAAATTAACATTGTTTAATCTTGCTAATGGTATGTTAGACGAAATTAATGCGTTACACAGATCCGTATTATATTCCTCTTGTTCTGAGTTTCGTGAAGTTGATGCTACACATTGACGTATAGATTGCTGCACACATGCGGATCACTTTAGTTTTTAACATTTTCCAATATGTGATGGGGGTTTTAGCGCGTTGATCAATCAGGTATTTTCTCTCAGAAGACAGCTACAACAACAATTGTCATTTTATATTAAAAGTTAAAGAATTTAAAAACAATTGTAAAGCTTTTAGTAAAATTAAACTTACCAGTTTACTGCAGGCTCGACAAAATATTTTGTCGCCATCCTTTACCAGTTCACGATATGGCTTAATCCATAAAGAAATTTTGTTCGCTTTACTCATTGTATGTACACTAGCGACACTTTCTAATTGTACGACCTACAGCATAAAACAGAGCCTAAATGTGTAGCATGGGTAGTAGACGACTTATCCATTCACTGCCGTCTTCGAAATATGTAAACACAGATGTGCGGTCTCGGTGTTTTTTTGTAGTAAATCTACTTTAAATGTAAGGAAGAATGCAGTAAATAAACATAGAAAAAAACATTGATCTTATAAAATAGAGAGAATTAAATACATCAAAGGCGCATACTTATGCCTGCCGACCTACCTCGGTTAGCACAATTCGAATTTTTTTCATTTTTTCATACAAACAGATGTTTTGTTTTCTTTACAAATCCCTACAGCTTTACCAAATATGTTTGTGTTTTTAATCCAATTGATTCACAATGATTGTTTTCATAACTATTTTTAATTCGCCCGGCTCCTTTTTTCGATATTAACATAATGAATAATTAATATTTATATAAACTAATCATTAATTACTATTTTAGACCTGCATTTTGTATTTATAGCTATCACTACTGTTCAATTTAGCACTAATTCAAATTTTGTATTTCTTTTGAAAAAATATTGTGAGACTTTTGAGGTAAAAATCTTTGAAACTAGGGAATTTATAATCGAAATATTATTTTATCTTGCTATTATAATATTAATGGAAACATACCATTACTATAACTAATAAAAAATATTTCTGACGAGTGTAGAGCTTTTCCTTCTAATATCTGATAATCTGATATAAAATCATGGTTTTGAATGCATCCTCGCCATATCTCCTTTATTATTTAATGTTAAAGAAGGAAGCCGAGCGAGTTAAAAAAAATGATATGAATCATCATGACATTAATTAGATTAAAAAATATAAGCATATTTGGGTAACGCTGCAGGGAAAACAAAACATGCATTTCTGTCAATAACGAAATTACTACAAATTTCTCTGCATTTAATAAATTAATTGGCGCAACACCCACTTCACGAAAAGTGGAAGTAGTAATAATCCTTATTACTATATTGTTTAATATCTTGCATAGGGGCTGTCGCAATCTAGTTAATGCATTAACTAGATTGAATGAAACACTTTTTTCATGTGTTCAGTAATATTGAAAAAAGTGTTTCATTCATAACGGAGGTGTGCTTTACTGATTTCAGTATAGCTAAATACTTTAAATGTCTTCATGCGATCCATTTTTATAGTTTCATTATTATTTGCATACGTATAAAATGAATAAAAGTAATAAACCCATTGATATTGCTATTTATTGTATAATTAACATGCCTTTGGTTTAGTTCCTAGTCATAGTTCCACTGTAAAATGAAAATACCTTTTAAAACCATTTAATAACACTACAGCTATTCGAAATACTTCAAACATCAAATAAATTTATTCCTACGCAAAGATAACAAATACATAAGAGATGCATTCAACTTCGCACATTAATAAATCCAGTCTAAGCTTTTTTAAAATAACCGACAGAGAGACCGCACATCTGTGTTTACATATTTCGAAGCGGCCAGTTACTGCATAAATCCGTCTACTATCCACGTTAAAGATATGGGCTCTATTTTACCCTGTAGGTCGTACAATTAGAAAGTGTCGCTAGTGTACGCACAGTATTTAAAGGCGTAACACAATTACATGCTGTTTCGCTCAAAGATATTCAATGAATGAATAGTTTATTTGGGAATTAATAATAATAAAACGTATTTACCACATCCCTTCTGCTAGGCGAAATGAAATACGTGCAGTTCTTGGAAAAAAGTATTAGAGAAACCAATGTAAAAGATTTATCGTTCTGAGAATTGTCGGTTCTCGATCTACATTAGGAATTACTAGGGATTTTTACTAACAGAAAGAATAAGAAAAAGCTTAAATATGTAATATATGCAACTTTTGTAAAAATATGCATAGAAATGCCTAAATATGCAATATATGCAATCACTAATTAGCGCTAATCAACTTCAATTAGTGTAATACGTCTACATATAGACTATAATTAAATATATGCAAAAAATAAAATATATGCACTTTGCATATAATCCGGTCTCTACTAATGATGTTATGTTTGTCAAAAAAAGAATTTAGACGGTCAACAAAGCTACTAATTTGAAATATCTGTAACTATGTCTTTATTTTTACCTATTCGTGCGTCGATCCGGGGACACACTGTATCTCCAATTAATGAGTTCAGATGAAAAGAGTTTAATTTAGAACAGAGAGAATTTACAAAATTTCCCAAAATATCTAAAAATAAAAGATTTATTGATTTTAATTGCGGATTGATTTGAATTCGTTGATCATCAAATTATTAAATGATTATGATAGATCAAAGCAAAATTCTTTTAAATCGGTAAAGAGGCATCCACTTGTAAATAAGTCTATCGTTCTCGGGATATAAAAGATTTCAATTTATCTAAATATAAATACACTACCGGCGAATATATACTAGATACCTAATAACAAGTTGCTATTGCTGAAGTACGTGCATCAGCACATTGACAGATTAGGAACATTTGCTGACGTCTTCAACATAAAAATATTTACCTTGGCCTGCTTTCTTTTCCATTAAAAAAACACATGAAAGAAAGTATTACCAGCACGTACACTGGTTGAGCAAATAAATAAAAGGAAAAACAGTTAAAACACAAAAAATCGTAAACTTAGCCACAACAAAAAGAGTAGTAATCAAGTAAAAAAGGTTATTATAATGTATTTTGTTCTAAATTAGTTCAGAAGCAAAACGATAAGTAATAATAAAAAGATAATGATTAGAACAGGCATTAAGCAAATTGTCCGTTTTTACTTTAAATAACTAGTTATTTAAAATAAGCTTTCCTTGATTACTTATTACTAGGAACATTTGAATAAGGCCTACATATTTTTCACATCTTATTAAGATTTTCTTTTAGTAAAATAACCAAGTAATTATTTTACTTTTCGATATTCCATTCTGTGATATTATTTATGTAGCTGCCAATGATGTTATCGTGACAGATTTTCTAATTATTATTTAAGGGCGAAAACAAAAGTACAATCGCATAAATATTTAATATTTTAATGGTCGGTTCTAGCGGCGACTTTTTTTTTTCTTAACTGCAACATCATAAAGATTAAACATGGAATGCAAAAAAAAAAATTACCAAGATAAAAGATAGGTTAATAGAAACAGCTTAGAAAGAAATATCAACAACGAGATGATACGAAAGGATATTATCTATCAGAAAACTTAATCTTCAGAATACTACATTACTTCACCTCTTGCTCCTTTCAGCAAGAAGAAAAGCATATTGACTAAATAAATATTGAAACTTTCGAGATTTCATGAGGAAACAAGATTTTAGAAGTTTTTTTTCTGAATATCTACACACTCTGCCTAAATTGTGGAAACTGCATGAAAGTACCTACTAATTAACCAAGACCTAATGAATATAGCTGAGTTCTCTCGCAAACACTGCTTGCAGATTAATCCGTTAAAGTCATATGTAATGTTATTTTGCAAAAATCAACACCGACCCGTTGTACTAAAAGATATAGCTATAGAAATAATGGTATCAGGCTGACCATTGTAGACGAAGTAAAAAACCGTGGGCTTTGGATAGACAATGACTTACGTTTTAAAAAACAAGTTACACACTGCCTCCAGAAAGCCTATGCCACACTAAAGAATATTTACCAGTTAAGACATGTGCTCCATCGGGGTATAAAGGTGCTTCTAGCGAATTCATTGATTCTCAGCCATGTTAATTACTGTGACGTAGTATATGGTTTAGCGTTAGACTCAGCTGACAAGTATCGTTTGCAAAAACTTCAAAATTCCTGTCTACGGCTGATATAAGTCATAAGCTGAAAGAAGAGTTGCAGTGGCTTAATATGATTAATAGGCAGAAATTGCATTGCTTACGTTTTTACCACAATATCATTATAACTCAATCACCGCATTATTTTATTTGAAAGATTAACATTCAGAACGGACGTGCACACTCTAAACCTACGACATAAAGGCCTACTTACACCACCTTTTCATCACATGGATTTTTTTAAACGATCGTTTTCCTATAATGTTACATATTATTACAACGAGCTACCTGAACAGTTCAAGACGCTTGATCGGTCCAGTTTTGGAAGAAGGTTATATCGTTTCTTGTTTGAAAATCAATAATTACTTACTTGTTGACTTATTTAACACTTATGCGCTATTTGTACTTTAGCTGTCGGATTAACCACAATTGTATTTTTGTTTTATGTATGCATTCACATATCTTTGTGTGATATTCCTTGTTTTTTTTCTTTTTGTAGTAGTACGTATTGCTGTGAACTGCTAGTACAAGCATAAATGTTTAAAGAAATTAAAAATGACAAAATTAATTTAGCTAGCTCAGCGTATAAAAATTTAAAAGGGCGCAAAAGAACAAATAACCTCAAGGTTATTTTCAGAATTGAACTAATCATGAAAACAAAATGTGGGCGAAAATAAATTGACTTTCTTTTAAAATCCCCAAAGATTGAAATGGTTGATTCAAAAATAAAAGAACTGTAATTTTAAAATGATATTTATATTCATTAATTTTATAGTATAAAAAGAAAAAAAAAACATATAGTTACAATTAACAGGGGTAAAAAACCATGGACTGAAAGTCCTGGATTAAAACAAACACTGCGTGAATCTAATAACTACGAGAGGACAATTTAAAATCCTCTAACAAACAAAATGGAAGATTTGTTCTAGAAGGAAAATCTTAAATCACAAAAAATCCACGTGGTCTCAAAAAAAAAACTATAATTTAAACGTGGAGAAACAAGTATAATTTAAATTGAAATTTAAATTAAAAGCTCAAAGCTTCTTTTTCACCTTCACCGTGGTGATTAACAATAAAAATTCAAATCAGCAAAAAGAAAAACGGAAAATTTAAACTCTTAAAACTAAAAAAACTTCTTCTAGATTAAATTCAAAATAACGGATTTTATATCTAAAAGTGCACAACAATATAACATCAATTATTTAATTGGAGTTCCACGATTAATGTTCTGAATTCAATTTATACGAACAAAGTTTTAATAAAATGGAATCACCAAAAATGGTAACCAAGCAAATAAAAAACAAGTACTTACTTCACGGTATCAATCTATGGAACTGCCCTAAAAAGAGGCCCTACATCGCATACATATAACAGAATAACAATTGCGCGCGCTGCAACAAACGCAAAAGATCATCGAAGATACCTTTTAAGAAGGACATGAACTAACATGAGTAAACACTATCAATTTAAAAATGTGAAAACAAATTAAATAACTGAACATTTAAGTTAACAAACTAAACAATCAAATCAAATCAAACAGCAAAATCTTACTTAAAAACAAAACATTAACTTCTGAGAGAATTTGCCCGAAACATTGACAAAAACAGATTGCTAAAAACATAGAAATAAAGAAAAACCCGGGGTGCCAGGGCTCAGCCGTATGTAGGGGTTAAGTGGGAGAGCAGTCACCAGGTTTTGGTGACTGAACTTCGCCCCATTAGCTAGTTTTTATTTTTTCATTTTCATTTTCTTAGTATTGTATTTTAGTTTATTTTTACTTTTTTGGTATTATATTTCCGAAATTTAATAAAGACATGTTCTTATTATTATTATTTTTTGTTTTGAGGAATGATCGAATTAGCATTGTTCAACAATTTCGTCTTAACATAAAATTTTTCATTTTTTAATTTTAGGAAATTGATAATGTGAGAAATTATTGTACATTATTTATCATACACAGACGTATTTTGAAACCTAAAGATGGTTTTCCTAAATCGAAGCATTAAACCGAAATAACAAACAGAGCTGACTTGATGAAATATTTGATAGCATTAGAGGTGGGATTTAAAAAGTATTCTTAGTATAAAAAATATTTTTTTTTAAACATTTATAAATTATATTATTTCATTTTTTTTTTTTTTTACAAAATAGCTTCATATATCAAGAAATAGAAGAGAAATTGTATTATTCTAGTACAAAATATTAGTCGTAATTTAAACTATTTTTCACTGCTTTATCAAGGCCGTTTTACACCTAGCTAATTATTGCGCAATTTATTGGCCAATTTAAAATTGTTACGTGTATAACACGGATTTAATACGTATTATACACGTAACTATTGTAAAACGGCCTTTACATATTCTAATATTTTCGCCTATGAAGTAAGCAACCAGAATTACTTGCCAATCATGCAGATAGCCTGTTTAGCTATTATTTTCTTCCGTGATGCATTTCTCCATGCTAGGAGAAACTCTAATTCATGACGGGCCAGAACTTTTGCCATCTAGTTCTGTATTTCCCTAATCAATGCCTCCAACCTGTAACGTTCCAATTAAAAACAGGAATTAATCCCTGAAAAAGTAAAATCTCATCGCGCCTCGCATTAGCACATAAAAAGTTCCGGCGCCATTTATGAACAGCCCGGGGCAACGTTAAAAAGAAATTAATTGCTTCCTCGCCTAAGACTGAATAAATAATACTTAATTTCATTTTCCCGGGGAGAAAAATGATTCGTGCATCACGACTGAAGCTGGGATAAATTCCTGGTTGGCTGTTTTGCGCGGAAGTGAGGATTTTTCGATTACGAGTCCAAAAGGAGGGAGGATTAAATTATCTTGCCTTTTTTCTCTTGTTTTACTTTACCGGAATTTTAAAAAGAAATAAAAGGTTACAAAAAATCAGAGTGCTTTCACAACTTTGATACTACAAATTAAATTTCAAAATACGATTTTGTTCTAAAATAGATTGATTCTTTTAACATGTTACCCAAGGAAAATTATCTAATCACTGTCATATTATTGAGAAAGGGGGATGTTGAATTCATCTTTTGGTGAATGCGCTGGTTGAATCGTGTTTATTTTATTTTTACTATTTGCAATTCTTCGTAGGAAATCGCCTTGATATATAATAATTTCATAATCAATTCAATCAACAAATTATTCAGAAAAAAACTATCAGTATATACAGCAATTTTAAACACTTGGAAGCAGGAAACTTTCTATTTATTGTTTCTAATGAATTATCATCTTAGATTATGATTGCAAGTCATGTATTTTATTAAATTTGCGTTCTGTCCTTGAAAATATTCTGTCATATCATTATTATTTACTATTTATTCTTCAATGTGATTTTATCTCTGCTGTAGACTTTTCACTCGTTATGTTTTATAGTATTTTTTGTTGTTTTGAACTTTTTGTTACACCATTGCCTTTTTTTATATTTTTGTAGACTTTATGTCTATAATGTTTTTGTGATTTTGCTTCTCTCAGTACTTACACATTATCGGGATTTACTCTATTTCTACATTAATTTATTGAGATGTTGTAATATAAACTGCTCTGCCTCATCTAAATAATCCATTTCAAACCTCTCTTCAGCCCGCTTTACAGTTCGCAATTTTCTTAGTGCGTGCAATAAAAATAGCGCATGCTCTATTCCATGTATTGCACGCACAATACAAGTAAAATTGCACCCAGCTGATCGAAATCTATTGAATGCGCATGCGCTATTTCTGTTGCATGCAATTTTTACTGCACGCAATAAAAATAATTGCGAACTGTAAAGGGGCCTTTACAGACTCC
The DNA here is from genome assembly GCA_004143645.1 of Protaetia brevitarsis. Classification (NCBI taxonomy): domain Eukaryota; kingdom Metazoa; phylum Arthropoda; class Insecta; order Coleoptera; family Scarabaeidae; genus Protaetia; species Protaetia brevitarsis. Next base: position 434,252 of record RXPK01000097.1, on the reverse strand, counting down.
AAGATCTTCAGATTTAATCGAATTAAGACATGTTAAGAGATGACATACGTTCTATATGTTTCTGGCATGCATAAATAAACATATTGCCAATGGTTAACATATGTACATTTTTTAGGATTTTTACAATTGTTGATAAATAATGTATACTTTCGTATATTCCTCTAATACCGTAAAAATGTTAATAATATATACAGCTGATCGCGGTATATGTATACATATATTTCTTATCCTAACATCATACATAATTTGGGAAATAAAAGTTGTACTTCTATGCGGAGGTGATAATTATTTCCGAATAAAATAGGGAATATTTACCTTATCTTATTGGTGGATCTAATTAGCGTAGTAGGCGGTGACAAACACTGGAAATATGTCAAAGAAATATAGATTGTCTATACGCATTAACACGGTGGGTTGACGACCAGTAACATGCTGGCCATATGATTCTAACTACATTTTTACTTTTGTTATTTGATTAGACGTATTTGTAGATTCTATGCTATGAGAAAACCAAATATTTTTAAATATATACACCAGATAAAATACAATTACAAATACTTAATTGTGATGTAATTATTAATGTATGTTATAAAAAGATTGGTGATATAAATTACAATAATATGAATAAATATCTATATTTTAATACAATTTATATGCTTGTAAATCAAGCTCAGCGAAAATAGCTCAAGAACGCAGAAATAACCCCCACTCTTTCCTCAAGGTAGGCAGCATATGTATGTAATGAGGCTTTCAAACCTAGTTGCCATCTTTTAAAGCTGTTGCTGGGAATTTTTAAAGTGTAGAGTAATTTATATATTAAAGGAAGTACGAAAATAGATTAGAAAAATACACAAATTTATGCGTTTTTTATTTTATTGCAATATCGAAAAACTTTTCGAGTTATAATAGTTTTAATTATTTTTTCATTATTACGATCGTATTTGTATTTAGTATAGTTTAGTATAGTTATATTAGTAGGCGATAAATAAATAGCGAAAATACAGATCCAGAAAAATAGAATCCCAGATATCATGTAAGCTTACGACAAGCTTTTCACTTGCTCGACTTTGAATAAATTGTCTACGACAAGCTTGACGGTAAAAATGTTATCACAACGTTATTGTATCATTTACGGCAACAAGTAACAGTGTGAACATGGAAATAAGGTTGCCGTAGCATTTATAGCAACAAGATTTACAGAACCGCCTCAATGAAAACGTTGTGGCAAGGTTATTGTATCATTTGCGGTGGCCTCGTATATTTCCGAGTGATTCGGCCTCAATCATTCATCGATGGAGTAAAATGAAAATTAAATTGACTTAACTAGCTCAGCGGATAAAAATAAAAGGGCGCAAAAGAACAATTAAACTCAGGGATACTCTCACAATTAAACTTATCATTAAAAGTAAAAATGTGGGCGTTTGAAAAATTTGACTTTCTTAAATTACTCCAAAAATTGAAATGGTTGATTCAAAAACAAAAGAACAGAAATTTTGAATGACGTTAACAGTCATAAATTTTATTAAAAAAAAAAAAAACATTTAAATACAAATTGCAGGAAAAATTAAACCGTGGACTGAGAGTCCTGGACAAAATTAAAAACTGCAAGAATCTGATTTACTAAAGGACAATGCAAATCCTTTAACAAACAAAAGACAAATTTGTTCTAGAAGAAAATCCTTTTATCACAAAAAATCCAGGGGTTTCAAGATTAAACGAACTAAATTAATTTAAACGTGGACAAAACAAGTAAAATTTACAAAATTGAAATTTAATTACAAGCACAATGCTTCTTTTCACCTAAACCGTGGTGATTAACTATAAAATACAAATTTGTAAACTAGAAAAACGGAAAAATTAACTCTTTAAACTAAAAATACCTTCCAGAACAAATATAATAACTGATTTTACATCTAATTTGTGTACACAAAAATATACTAACAATTATTATTTAAAGAGTTCCTTGATGGATGAATAAAATATCAAATTAAACGAACAAATCTTTAGAACAATGTAATACCAAAATGGCAGCAAAGAAGTTAAAATAATATGTACTCACGCTTAAATATCAATCTCAGAACTGCCTTGCAAGGTTAAACACAGTCGTATACATATATCAAAACCTGCGTGCACTCGCAACCCAGAAACGCAAAGAAACTTCTAGAATATACATTTCAACAGCATATACAATACTGCTGAACACCAGACCACAGCAATACGTAAAGAAGTAGTTACTTCAATGAAGAATAGTAAATTCTTGAATATTTAAATAAATATGTAGTTGATTTAAACACTTACATACTCATGTGTCGTGTACGCGTTGGCTAGCATTCCCACTGTTAAATCAGATGGTTTAAAATCACCAATAAAAATCAATTAACGTATGCGTTTGCACATGTGCAATTCCTACCATTACCGACTAACTAAATTTAAGTATTTAAAATACTTCGACGAAGAAAATTACTATTTCGTTTCAGTAATATCCCAAGAAAATAAAATATTTTACACAAAAAGGTGTAATTACTTAAACCTATAATATTTTCTTGAATGAAGTAAATATTTACTTGTGTTAAGAGAATATAGTCAAGAAAATGTTTTGGTAAGAGTTCCGTAAGAGGACCACTGATTTGGCGATTTCTATGCATACTAACGGAAATAGCATGTGTTCCTGAGTGTAAAATGGCTATTCATTTTTTGAGCAAATAAAAACAAAGTACTAAAAACAGTGTTCGAAAAGTGCTATTTCGAGGTTATGTGCGAGGCGTTTTTGACGGATTTAACATGTAGTAACAATTAATGTGGAAGGAAAAGTTACTAAAACTGACCAAATTTTAGATAAAACAGGCGCAAATACAAACTTATTTGTTAAGTTAATGTGAATCAATTGTAAATTAAAGTAATAATTAGGCAGCGGTTCGGTACAATATCCTGAAATTTGTTTGTTTTACAGTATTTGTTTATTTTGAACAGTACAATTGTAAGAATTATTATAAATTTTCACATTTCTCATTATTGGTTGGTGTATCGGATAGAAATAAATTCATATTTCATATAGATGATTCGTTGGAAGTTTACATATAAACAGTAATTAATATTGTATAGTTGAAATTATAATTATAACGGAATTATTTTATATAAAAGCACTAAAAAAGTAATAACTTGTTTGAATAAATGAATTTGTCAATGCAATGAGGTGTGGAGTTCTTTCGTTTTTCTTAGTGCCCCTAAGACAATAATATATGCAAAATAATTAAGTATCCCGTATTTTGATTTAATATGTAGACTGATTTTGATTCGTTTCACGTTTAAATTCGAATTATAAAAAGACGATATAGAAACAACAAACTGTTTTATTCAATTTTATTAAATAAAACCTTCAAATCACAATAATGTAATGAATTTTTTAATTTTAAACATTTAATTTGAATTACACTATACATATCATAAAATGTCTTTGTTATCGGTCACATTACCTATATTTGTTTTTATGTATTTTAAGATCCCATGATATCCCATGATGGTGTTAAATCGTCCTAAAGTACTCAGAATCGTTTTCTATGATCCTAAATATCCAGTAATTTTTATTGTGACTCTGATGATCACAGTTTCGCTTTCTTCAGCAAAACCTCCCCTTTCGCCATTACTTTTCTGGGACCGTAAATTTGTCTGACCTGTTTCTGCCATCGCAATAACAATCACCATACAACCTCCATACCAATTCAATTTTCCCGTTAAAGGAGGGTTCCCATGTCTTACTTGAGGGTGTCTCTCCTTGCAAGAATGTGTGTACATCGAAACTTCAGTAGGCACTGAAATGGGATCATTAAATTAAATATGGATTATCTTTTGTGTACACTTACCCAAGCAGTGTCATCGATGCATTACAATGCTCTTCCCCATCAACATTTCCTGGACGGATGTTGTAATAGTCAGAATTAGGACTTCACGTTAAAAGAAATCAGAAACCTATTTATTTTTATTTCGGCGGCACTAACAGGCAAAACATCTCTACAAATAAGCCTACGCACCATAAAGAAGAGGAGGATTTAGAGAAAAATTAATTGCAATGTCTACACTGAAATTGCACTCACAATTCAATCTAGTTCGTTTGAACTTTGCGCCTGTTTTGTCTAAATTTTAGTAACTTTTCTTTCCACGCCATTATTACCACACGTTATACTGTCAAAAACGCTTCGCACATAACCTCGAAATAGCACTTTTCGAACACTGTTTTTAGTACTTTGTTTTCATTTGCTCAAAAAATGAATAGCCATTTTACACTCAGGAACACATGCTATTTCCGTTAGTATGCATAGAAATCGCCAAATCAGTGGTCCTCTTACGGAAGTATAGCCAATCTTTTTATTTCAATTAAGAAATCGTTTTGATGAATGTGTGAATACTTAATACATAGTGTTCTTATTCAAAAGCATTACAATTAGAATTAGACCTGCGACATTTTATCCCTTTTTCCGTATATCGTAAATCTACCACTCACACGTCATTCTAAACAAACTTCCCGTTGTTTCGAACTTTTCCTCTCGATATGTACTTTAATTCCATCCTAAATCACTTCCTCGACATCGTGCACCTATACACGCTCGTAAGGCAAATTTACGATAATAGCGTCGAAAATAACGCACGCCATACAAATACGGGGGCCATCCTCTTTTGCGGGCGGCTTATAAATAAATTATTAGGCGGCGGCGCCTCTCTCTCAATCACCGCTTAAAATAAAACCGAGCGCACGGAGGATAGGTACAGCAAGCAGCAAGGGAAGAGAAATTATCTAGTAATACGGCAACCTTTGATATTTGAGCGAGTATATCCTATATACGCACAAGCCGCACACAGTAATGAAGCGAAGTTATCCGTCTTGGTGTGCAATTAACTTAACTACCCGGATAACCGGAGGAGTCGGGAATGTGTGCTGGGGAGGAGGTGCGGCAATGGCTGTCTTCACGTCTTCGCTATTCAAGTTCGTTTACTCGCTATAAATTATTTAGTATTTAATTTCGGAGATGCCGGTGAATAGGTAAATAGAACCACAGCTCGGAGCGGTACAGGTGAATCTCGTAGATGTTCAAGGTTACCACATCATATAGTTTATTCCATCTACATTTATTACATCTCTATGGAATTGCGGTCATACTTTTATTGCTACTACACTGTAACAGATAAAATCGCCCCCTTAAATATGGTTGGCAACTTTGAAGTAAATATAAGGCTACACACAGAAAAACGTTTTCTATTGTCAAGTACATCTGTGTTCTTACACATTTTTACTAAATGTAAGATAGTATTTTCTTTATTTTAGAGAATTTACTAGATCCAAGTTAATAGGTGTCCTTAAATATAATAAATTATTTTCTTGAAATTTTACTAATATCAAAACACAATTTATTTGTGGCAAATGTTATCTCTCTTAGAACAAGTACATATAATTTTTATAAGGAATAATTCATTCTTTTACGATTTTTCTAATATTGAAAATTTGCCATGTGCGTTCCCTAAATCTGTTTGTCACCTGTTTATAGTGGTTTGAATAACGATAAGTATTTTTATATTATGCGCACCTATATATACTAGTAAATAAGAAAATATACATATATCGTTACGGATATTTTTATAATAGATATGTCTGAAGAACAATTTTATATTCGGCTTCAATATAAAGGCTGTTTTGAGTGGTGTAGCATTGGCGCGGAGATAGAAACCGCAATAAAATACTGTAATATACTGTAAATGTAGTATCTAAATAAATACTTTTTAGTTATAAAGTTATTCGATTTGTATTTTTTTCCTTACCTATGATTTAACAATTCACAAAATAAAATTTAAATAAACTAATTTTGTTAATATGTTAACTATATATACTTGTAATTTCTTTCGAGTAAAAACTCGAAACAATGTGATGTTACATGGTAACAATACAAATCCTATGTAAGAAACAACGTATATTATAAGTAAGATACAAATATGTACATTTAGCCAACGAAAATTATTATCAAGCAACTAATCCTGCATAGGGTCCTCTGCCAGCATAATTAAAATCATAATAATATATTGGGTTTGGTCTTGCTGTTTGCAAACAATTGAGTAACATTTCGTCATGCTGCTGGCTTTTTCAGAATAACCAACTGTTCAGTTGTTTTTGACGAAACTTTAATCAGTTTTTTGCAACCAACAGTACTAGAGTAAAGGTTATCGCACATTAGTCCGCCACACAACAGTACGGTGCGCCCAGTCAAAAAAAAAAACGGATAGAATTAAAGCAATGCAAATGAATGACGAGCGCCCATTATACCAGCATACATAGCTCAGCGAAATGCTATTGGTTTTGTGATGGGGCGCACCGTGTCGTGCTGTGACGGGCTAATGTGCGATAACCTTAAGAATAAAAACACCATTTTTGTTTCTTGATTTAAAGAAAGGAATCCTTAAGTTCAAGTAAGTACCGTTTTCATGTTTAATAAAATAACGTTTGATTTAAAGGTATTAGATGTTTACCACTAGAAAACGACAAACTAATATTAAGCTCGCTTTGCATTTATTTTAAGGAGAGGCCTGCTTTATATCAAATTTATTTTTTCTCAATTCAAAGTTCAGTTCTCATTAAATACATAATATTCTTGAAACCAGTTTTTTTTTTATTTGTTTCAAGTAACCAGCTTTCCTTTGTCTAAGGACACTAAATTTCTTCAAACAAGGAATTAATTTCTTGGGATATTGAGAAAATAATTTTCTTTATCCAAGAAATTATTCATTTGCTTATATATAAAACGAGAGGTACTTCAGTTGAGAAATTCTCACTTGATTCTAGAAATTACTTGTCTGTGTGTAGACTTCTGCAGACTATACAAAATGTAGAACCACGTCAAAGAAAAATACAAGAGAAATATTAGACAGTAAAGAAGATGCAAAAGATTATAATTAAATTAAAGGAATAATAATATGAACGTTGACAAATTTTAATTACTAAAAGTTATGGTTTAAATAAGTTGAAAATCGCAGGGTGAAGTTCTTTGATGGATGTTGGAAGTTTATTGCAAACTTTTACACTTAATACCGGAGGTCACTGCTCAAATAATGTCAATCTAGATTTAAAAGTAACTATAGATCATCTTTATTACGCGTATTATAGTTATTGTACTAGAAGCCGGACATTCTCCTAGAATGTAGTCCTTGAGGAAAGTGGTTTTTGAAGTCTGTCCATTCGAGAGTAGTTTTCACTTTTAGAATGTGCAGTACGCTTTAAGTAGTTTTCTTTTATTTCTATTTTTGGAACACCCTGTATAGTCGAAAATACTTTTAGCTTAAGCAGCATTGAATTCTGTACAACTTTTGTAGAAAAGATTTTTTTCTAAAAGCAAAAATAAAGCTATAATCAAAGACTCACTCTTCGGGAACACCCTGTGTAGTGAAAAATATTTTTAACTTATGCAGCATTAAATTCTGTACAACTTTTGTAGAAAAGATTTTTTCCTAAAAGCAAAAATAAAGCTATAATCAAAGACTCAGACTTCGGGAACACTGTGTAGTGAAAAATATTTTTAGCTTAAGCAGCATTAAATTCTATAAAACTTTTGTAGAAAAGACTTTTTTCCTAAAATCAAAAATGAAGCTATAATCAAAGACCCAGTCTTCGGGAACGCCCTGTATATTCAAAAATATTTTAGGTTATACAGCATTAAATTCTATAAGCTGTTGTAGAAAAGATTTTTTCCTAAAATCGAAAATAGAGCTATAATCAAAGACCCAGTCTTCGGGAACGCCCTGTATAATTAAAAACATTTTTAGGTTATGCGTCATTGAATTTTACAAAACCTTTGTAGAAAAGATTTTTTTGATAGATGTTGGAAGTTTATTACAAACTTTTACACTTAATACCGGAGGACACTGCTCAAATAATGTCAATCTAGATTTAAGAGTAACTATAGGTCATCTTTATTACGCGTATTATAGTTATTGTATAGTTGTTTAAGATCGCAATTTGTTTATTCCTATGTCTTATATCCTTTTAAACAAAACTAAAATTACGAGGCATGCGTACTATCTAAAAATAAAGTAATGAATCGGAAGGCAATAAAACCTAGTGAAGCTCGAACTAACAGGTGTAAGTGCGAAATCGGGAAGTAATATACTGGGCAACTGTTTTATTGCGCCGGCGCGCCGTATAGTAGGAGCCAATATACCTGGCAGATCCAGGGGTTATTCAACTCTGCACGTGCTAATGTGTTTACTACATGATACAATAGATATTGTGTTCTTATTTGTTGTTAACAATTTATTGAAGCGTAATCTGCAATATATTTACACTATAGCACAATAAGAAATATAATGTTAGTATATGAAAATAATGTACACATACTTTTGTTTTTAAAATATTTTTTCTTGTAAATTGAAATTTTAACTCTAAAAGAGTTGCTTTTTATTTCGAAATAAAGCAAACGTACTGTAAACATAAAAAATAATTGAATATCAATATAAAATACATTTATCTAATCCCAGTAAGAAATAAATACAGGGGTGGTACACAAAAATAAAACATGTAAAAATTCTGTGCCTCAATAGAAGGTCAGTAATAAGTAAATTGCACCTTCTTATCTATAATTCCTTGGAATGATTTTGATCCAATTCACATGCCGCATTACAAACCGGAAGAATTATTAGCCCAACTATAATACAATATCAAACTGAAATATTTAATCCGATTAGTTCGAATTTTCTATGGAACGATACTGCACATGCTTTTATTTGGATACTTTTTTTAAATAAATTATGTATTTACACTCCCTGCAATTTATATTATTCCTTCGTCATCCAATTATAAATGCATTAAAATTAAATTAAATCTGGAGCATAACTACATTATTAGGATAATATCAAAACAGCATGCTTCCCTCATTTATATTTATACATTTACGATCCCGTGTTTCTGGCGAACAGATAAGTACTGAATATATTCATAATATAGTAATAGGGTCGTTTCAATATCGTGCAAAACCCTATGTCTATCTCAACTAAATTTTCCTTCATCACTTTTAGAAAATAAGCAATAACAGCAGTTAAAGAGAACATGGAATTTTCTACAGTTGACCGATTCAACATTCAATATAATATTCAATGTCGGTAAGAGCTACTGAAAAAAGTGAGTGACACAAAACATTATTTTTAGATAGTACCTATCGGCGGACGCCACAGTTGCCTTCGATAAGCATTTGGATAGTAATTTTACAGATGTCTTGTAATTTTGGTTATGTTTTTTAAGAACAATACTGGGATAACGTAATATTGTCAAATTTCTGTTTAAAATTAGGCTACTGATGTACAAAAATACTTTTTGCGCCTCCGTTCAGAAACACTCATTTTGCAGTACTTCAAAGTGACATTTTTGCCTGCAGGCAAAAATGCGCCGTTATTACGAACGCCCTGCTCTTCCACTCAATCTGTTTAAGTAGAAGAGCAGCTATACAAAATTGAAAATGAATGAAAACGGCAAACCAGACTTTTAAAATTTCTAACCTATGGAAATATAAGCTCTTAAGTTGCCTTCCGAAAGAGTTACAGCTTGCAACAGGAGACAACAAAAACTAAAAAAATTAGTGTACCGACTCTAGGATTACCGAGACAAAATAAGCCCGCGAAGCAACGACCCAACCCTGCTTGCGTCAACCGCACGTACGAAATATCCAAATCTGTTAAAATATTTGGCAATATCGTATTAAAAAGACCTCTTAAATAGCTGGGTTCTATGCGATGACGGGGTAAGCAATCCACGGAAACGTAGGTTCAAATTATGGGTAGCAGTGCGATATATGATTTTATTATATAGTTAACTGGGGAATTTGAAAAAAAAAATTATCTTGTGGTAGACAATACTTATACAAAAAGATTATGGACTTAACCGATCCCAAAATAGACATTAAAACTACTAATAAACGCCTCAAAACACATTTCACGACATTCATTTATTAAATTAAAAAAAGAAAACATATTTTATGAAACTAGTTTTTCAATATACAGATTAAACAGTCGACCTATAGTCAGGGTAACGTATTGCTGTGGTTAGGCAACCCACATTTCCGCTGAGTGTATTTTGTGTTGCATGTTTTGACTTTTCCGTTCTGCTGAATCATTTTACCGAAAGAATTTTCACAAATTTAGTTTTATTTTTGTATAAAATCATTTATTTATTAATTTATTTAGTGTTAAGTTTTTTTAAATTAATTCCATTCATTTATTTGTCTAGCGTTTGCTAGTTTTGTTTTATGCGTTTTCTATTAGATTTTGTCGTTGAGTTGTTTACGGCTGCGTTTTAAGTTTTTAAGAGAGGGATTATTGTAAGAAATATAGTTATAGAAGTTTGGTCAGGGAGTTCCTTGGTCGACTATTAACGTGAGTAGACGTATTCTTGTAAATCATTGTTGCCATTTTGTAATCCATTTTGATTATAGTAAATTTCGTTTCCTTTCTTTAAAAATTTTGTCCATCAAGGAATTCATTTTGTAATAATTGTTAATGTGTGCACATTATAGATATAAGATCATTTATTATTTTTGTGCAGGAAGATATTTTTAGTTGTTATTCTCTCATTATAGTTAAAGAGTTAATTTTTCCGTTTTTCTATTTTGCTGATTCATTTTTATTTTATCTATCACCTCGTTTGGGTGAGTAGAAGCATTGTGCTTGCATTTAGTTTTTCATTGTTGTTAATTACTAGAAATTGTCCACGCTTAATTTAATTTATTTTAATTTGATACCACGTGGATTGAAATTGAAATACTTAGGATTATCTTCCTGAACAAACAAAACTTTTGCTTTGTATAGGAAATAGCATTGTCCTATTGTAATTTAGAATCAAGTGCAGTTTTTAAATTTAGGCAACAGAGGGTTCTCTGTTCACGGTTTTTTTTTTCTGCAAATTGTAATTAATTTTTTTCATATAATATAATTTTTGATTGTTAATTATCTTCGTTGGGTTAAAAATTCTGTTCTTTTATTTTATATTAAACCTTTTCAATTTTTTTTGGGTAATTAAGAAAGTCTGATTTCATTCACTCACATTTTACTTGTCGTGGTTAGATTCAAGTTTTAATTCGCGAGGGTAACTCTGAGATTAATTGTTCTTTTGTTCAATTTAAATTTTTCCGTTGAGCTAGCTAATTTTAATTTTCTTTTTCATTTTAAAATTCATTTAATTCAGTCAGTAACACAGCAGTATGTCAGAATCATCGCCAAGAGAGAAGTAGGGATGCATTGGTGATACCACGTGATACAGCTCTTCACTCAACATAGCGCAGTTGCATTTTGTTGGCGAAATAGAGTAATTCATGCTATCCCCCTCCCCGACTAGTTCATACCTGTGGTGCCCCGACTATAGGTCGAGTGTTTGATCTGTATACATATAAGTATTTCATTTTACCCGGATTTTTCGTTCACAAACACCGAGCATATTTACATTACCATGTCATAATAAGAAATGATTTAGCTTTATCTATTTCGCTACATCCATTTTCCCTTTTGAATATAATTTGCAACAAAATGACTATCTAGGTACACGACATTTTACCCAGGATAGAATCTATATAGCTAGCATTAAACGTCTGAAAAATACTCCCGTCAGGATCATAAATAACGCATGCACTGTACGAGAGGATATTGAATGGTCGACTAAAACCAGCAAGATATCCAGACCCTTGAAAAATTTATAGACTTTTTTAAAAGTACTTGCGGTCGTATTTTAAAATCTCTTCGATTATAAATTTCGCGAAAACGTGTTGGTAGCTGTAAGAGCAGGTTATATGTTAATATCCACATCTAATATTTAATCGAGCACATATATTTTAATATTTATGCTAGATGTGTTTCATGCTAACAACCTTTGTCATACTGCACGAGGGTGCCTTTTGTTACCTGCGTAATATCTAGGATTGTGACACAATATTATAATGTCATATTTCTGTCACTTTACACCGTATATCTTGTTTATCTGTAATTATAACCTCTTTTATTAATATAAGCTGATTGTGTCAACATATGAATTGACAATATTTAAAAATACTACGTCATTAAGTGTCGATGACGGAGGTTGCTTGCTAGCTTGTAAAAAAACCTATAAAATAGTGTTACCATCTGCCTGTGTATTGCAGAACTTTTTAGTTTTATATTCTAGTGGAACAATATTAATAATGATATCAGAGACAACATGGGACGTGCAACTAGATACAGAAAAAGGTTCGGAAATGTATTGCATTGGCTATCTTTGTTTGCTTTATAAATTCGCACATATAGCGAACTTTGTTTAGCGAGATGAAAAGTGTACTGACGGGGCGCCACCGTCAAGTTAGGATTTTGCGTTCGTAATGGTTGGCAGTACGTGGGTTGGTGCTCCTGAAAATCACTGTGACGCCGGTTATAAAACGTGATAAAACGCTCTTTGTCACTGCCGTATTCACTCTGTTGTCAGCTTGTTGTTGTGGTTACACAATTGTCAACACGTGTTTGTTTTGAAAAATAGCGATAGTGAAGAGTGCTTATCTAGCTTAATTGCTATTGTATTTTGTGTTTAGTGGTGTTTACACGGTGTTTATAATAGCCCAGACATTCCCTTTGCGAACACACGTAATTTATTTCTTGAGATGCTTTTTACGCTTATACGTTGCCGAATGCAATTAAGATTTTTTTCACAATTTACTTTTAATAACTTGAGTTTTGCACCTATTTCAAATTCGCACACGGTTTTATTGTAAATCCGATTTTATTGTTAAATGTGCTATCGTTGTTGGGGTGTACTTTTATCTCGCCTCCTAATAATACGTCCTCAATACTGTTGGCAGTTCAATCAGAGATATATTTTTTGCATCAACTTGTAAAAATTGTTATTGTCAGAAGATATGCAAATGAATAAATGATTAATGAAATTTTTCTATAGTTTATGGAAATTTTTGTGATTTGTTATTTGTAATGTAATTCTTTTAAATTTACTTAGATTATTACTACTCCAGAGTGAGTCCGCTTTTTAAATATAAAATTGTATCTACTTGCTTGAATATATATAATACAATAAATAAATCTGTGTGTTATTTTCCCGATTCTACATAAATTAATAAAATTAAATAAAACCATAATAGGTATATACACAGTTTAAATTACGCGCTATTTTCGTTGCTTGCGCCACCTACGCTCACTTTCCCACACAGTCGGCCAGTATAGTTTTGCGAACCAAAATTTAACCCGTAGTTGCACGTCTCATGTTGTCTCTGATGATATTTAGTATGTAATCTATAGTAATGGTGCAAAGACAAGATTTTAGTTTGTCTACTTATAGGTATGTAAACTTTTACCAAGCTACATTACCGCAACACATGTTTTATTTTGAAATGTCAACGATTCTGTAAGATACAACAGTATTTGTGTTTAAAATAGAAAAAAAAAGAGTCCGATTAACTGTTTTTTACAATATCTGTTATCTGTCACTCTTTACGTCACTAAAATTTCTTTATGAAAAGAAAATATTTGATACGTTTTGAAAAATTTCAGTGGTATGTGTCGATCAAAGGGTTTATTAATATCATCACTACCATCAATCAACTGGTAATCAACGACTGATTTCGCGGTGAATGGGTTAATTCGATTTGTGTGTAACACAGCCAGAAACTCTTTTGCTTATATTCGCAAAATTATAGTTTCTAGCATAGTGATACAACATAACTATTATCAGATATCTTTGTCAAAAAACTTATAGTATACCTAATATCTCGCCAACTAAAGTTATTGAAATTTAACATGAAAAACATATGTATTTTATAAAATTAAAAAAAAAAACCGCCCGAGCAGGGACTTGAACCCTGGACCCTTGGATTAAAAGTCCAATGCTCTACCGACTGAGCTACCCGGGCTCTTAATAAAAAGATTTGAAAATCTGTCATTTATGTACGAGTATACATTAAAATAAAATATAATAAAAATTAAAAATAATTTCTCTAACTAAACAATTCCACACTACATTGTTTTAACTTTTTCCGTAAATCACAATCACTTCACTACAAATCACAAGCCAAGTTCTTTCATGTATATGAAGTAAATATTCTAAAGTGTTTTAGATTCTACAAAAAGCCAATTAATGCATATCTGTAGATACCATTATTGGTGGAGAGTGTTTTGCATTTTGTTGCTGAAAAGAAATATTTTAAGGTGAATGATACATCTTAAGGCAAATATGTATTATTTAAAATTAGCTGTTTCACTTACTGATAGCAAGTAGCAGTTCCTTTTGGTAATTTAAACTGCGTGGAAGATCTGAAATATAATTTATGTTGAAGATAGATAGGTACCATATGATTCATTTACTATATTATTTATAACCAAATTGCTTAATACATTTTATTATAATTATTTAGATAAATTGTATATTTACCAATATTTTTAAGGTTCAGTTTAATGCTCTTTTGATCGCTTGTTACTGTAGGCTTATTGACACGTTGAATTATATGACGCATAGACGTAGTGGAATGTTAAAAATAATTGTCGGTAGTTTATCAAACGTTGATAAGATAAAAAATACTACGTACTACAGATACTCATGGTGAATATAATTGATAGGTAGATACAGGGTATGTAAATATGTAGTACACATGCGAGTGATCTTATTTAAGCAAACATTTACAAACGTGTAATAAAGAGTTGTTATTCTGTTTTATATTTGCTTTTCTATTTAGTCAAGTTGTGGTTAAATAATGAATCATTGTATAATTCATAATATTGATTTTTGTTTTTTTTTTTTATATGAATTTGTACCATTCCGAGTACCAAATTAAGTCAATTATGTGAAATATGGATATGCGCTACCACCAACCTAAAATCTCTTGATGTGGATCTTCAATTACAGGTTCGCTAGCTCTTGTGTACACAATTTCAACTTTACGAACCTCTCCGATTTAATGATTATGGCAAACCGTTTCATACTACACCGATTGACGATAATCACTTTATTGTCTAAGGTTTAAGTGCATACCACTTCAATGACCTGTAACATTTGATGGAGGCGTATTTCGGCGTACCTAGTTGATGATTTCTAAACAAATCTCCTTTTATCCCTACATTAATTGTCCACTGCTGTAATTATAGTGTCGTCAATGCTTACTGGTTAATCGTATCAGTTAGAATAATTTATTTAAGGGATGATTTATTGTTACACACGTGAATGTTATTGTTACAAAGCGTAACCTACTAAGTTTTTCCGAACTAATTACAACTAAACGTTTGTATAATATATGTTAATAAAATATCTATAAGGAAACATACCGACATTGTGCCTAAGTATGTAAATTTAGTAAATGTTCTATCAAAACTTCTGGTTATCGTGCTAGAAATCTTGAATGTCTATTACCGCAATACCATCTACATGCATAATAAATGTATAGAGGCAGTTCATAATATACTCGAGGTTACTAACATACATACTTTTATAAATACATACTCTAACATTGAAGTAACTTACTTTTAGTTGATGTTTGTTGTAATGACGGTTATGTTAGGTGTTCGTTCGCATTGAACTATGCGTATTTAATACAAATGTTATTTTGACAGTTCATGTCGAATTGTCGAAACTTTGAACATACATGCATAAAACAAATTCACGGCTTAATAGTTAAAATAAGCAAACAGCATTGTTAACAGGTGACACCGAGCAAGTTCTGATTCACTTATATCATGTCATCCAGTGAAACAATCAATGGAGGTTAGGTTTAAGCGATAAATGTCAAATCAAACATCTTCCATTTTAGCGCTACATTTGAAAATGACAATCTGAAAACGTTAAATTAAATAAAATAACAAAATTGGGTTTCTACTCTTTATAATTTTTAATGGGTTATGTACATGATGCTATGTTCCATTATGTTTTTTTTTTTTCAAATTAGACGGAAATTATGGAATTTAATCGTAAGCGCTTTTCGACCGTAATTTTTAGTATTACTAAATCAATGTAGGACATAAGTCGTTTGATTCGGTGAGTTTTCTGTAATATACTAATCGTTTTATGATTTTTCATTTGAATATATTTTTTTTTGTTTGTTGGCCTGCTATACCGATTTTTTCACGATCCGTTATTTAATATATTTCTCTGCCTTCGTGTGGCACGCAATCGTGTTAAGTTAATTAATTAATTTTTTATCACGAATGATTAATTATTTTAATTATGCGAGAATATTAAATAAAGTGCTTTCGGTATGTCGATCGGTTTGATAAATTTGATCTATGATTCAAGCTACGTATCACTCAATAAAATTTTAATTTACCTATGTGGAATTAGGAACGTGATAATAGTGAGAGTTTTGTTGGTTTTTTCAATCTGTCATAGTGTTGGTATACTACTAACTAATTTTGCTAAATATAGGTTAGTTAGAAATAAGTATATGTTCGAATCAAGGTTAATAGAAATTTCCCTTTTCATTCCCATCTCGGGCCAACTTGCTCCACCCCACTCTCCTCCCCATTTTATTACTTTTGTAAATTTTGAATCAGTTTAGTTCAGCTTGCAGTAATTTTTTATCTCATTTATTGCTAACTAAAATAATAAGACACAAAAAGGTTAATGTAAACAAATTTAAAAGCTATTTTAAAATGAAAAATACATTAAGTTCTTATCGGGAATATTTATCTACCTAAATATAAAGACTAACATATTTCCTTCGGAATTCCATATCTCTTTAAACTGTACGTACACGGGCTACTTGTTTACATTCCTCCTCCTAACTAACGTAAAACTAGTCAGGTTTTTTTTGTGATTTTTTACTGACGAAAACATAACACTACATAGAGCACATGAGTTGTTTAAGCGTAGATCGTGGAGTAAAATATAGTGGATATTCTAAGCGTAAACGGCCGTATTTCTTACGAAGAATGGGAAACACAATTTTAATTTTCTTTGTTTGTTTATTTAAGCAAATGGCTTATTGTATTTATTATTTCATTTTTATAATTTTTATCGTAAGAAAGAGAATGGTAGTTTATTTTGAAGTACCATAGTTATTATTTTGCGCGCGATATCATCCTAGAATAGTATTACACTTTATTACCATACTTAATAAATATTAAATATTCTTAAACACAATTTTTATTGCGGGGAAGTGTGTTTTGTGGCATCAAATCATGGAATAGCAACGTTCGTTCTGTACTTAAATATGTGTCGTGTATTTGTAGGTAATTTCACAGAAAATAAAACTTGGTTTTGATAGATACTAAAAAATTAATATCCTCAGGACGTCGTTGACTTCTTAATAGCAGATTTTAACATTGCTGTTTCCCGGATGTGACGTCTTCATAGTTATTTTCAATTTTTCCCATGACGCCAGAGGAAATCTGTAAAAATAATACAAAAATCACCAAAATTATTATTTTTATCATCATTATGTTAAGACTGCATTTTCGAGATTAGTTTTCTCATTTTCATAGAGGATGTTCCACCGAATTATTCGAACCTCTGGACAGAATTTGATTCTGAAAACTTGCAGAGTGGTTTTACTCAACTATGAGTTGATGAAAATATTTACAGTTTTATATATTGTTATGGAGCGATTATTTAATATTCTACTATTATTTAAAAAGGGAATGTCACTATTTTACTTAATTATATTTTAAAACTTATTAGATATAATAAAAAAAGGATATAATATGTAGCAGCAGACAGCTAGACGATGTCCAGGTGATGTAGGTAATCTCTGCATTTGGCAGGTCCTTCAAGGCATTTTCCTTTAGAATTTTCCCTTCAGGAAGCGAGATGATCAGCAGTGATACACCTACACATCGAAAATGAATATTAGAATTTGAATAGTATAATTTTACTATAGATTTTGACAGATCAAATTTGGATCCACCTTTAATTCGAGTGAATAGTTTTATTTCTTTTACAGAGTATTTATTTCTGTAAATCTTTGTTTAATAATGTTTTTATATGCACTGGCAGATCAATTGCTTTGATATGTCAACAGACAGACATGGGAATTGCTGGAAATTGAGTTCTGTAACAATTCTATGTGTATAAATGGTTGCCTACCTTTTAGGTGCAATAATGAATTTTTAGATTGTTAATTTTTATATAGTAATAAGCGTTTAAAAATTTCAAATGTATTTTTCTCATAATTCAGAGACTCATACCTTTGTTATATAAAAAGTGTAAGGTGATTCCAGATTTTGTAATTTTATTTATTTTCACATCGTTGAAACATACGATAGTTTCTGTCGATCACATGGCCATTCTCATGTGTAAAACAAATGGAGGTTCCTCATTTCGGTTAGATTAACGGATTCTCATAAAAGACAGTTGAACTCCTTGCTTGGAGACAATCGCTTTCAATTCAGTTAAAAACATTTTCAATTCGAACCATTCACTAACCGAACCTCTTTCGAGGCAGACATATTTCTGTTTGTTCTCTTAAAATTTAACGGTTATTTCGATAAAATCCAATTTTATCCCAAATTACAACCTAAAGATAATTGTTAATTGTTAAACAAAGTTTTTCACATAAATTTTATTCCAAATTACACACGATTTTTGGGTAATTTTTCTTGAACGACGATTTTTCCGAGTAATGTTCCTGTCCTGAGCGACCCATCCTCTCTGACCTGAGGTATCTACGAGTTACGAGGGCCCATATCCGACCTGAACAGTCCTGACCACCGATGATCGCAGAATTCGGTCCTGTAAAAAGGTACACCTCGTCAAATCTCCTAATAAAAATAACGTATTATTTCAATTTATAATCTATATTGAACTGTACTTATAAGAATTTTATTTTAATCCTTCTTGCTAAATTTGAGGTTAGAAATCGTTTTGTAACATAGCTAAGCGGTCTCCAGTTACTTTGGGAAATTTGTGTAATAGGTTTATAAGTATTTGTTATGTTTTACGTTACGAACCAATATCCAGTGATTTACCATCAAGGTTGGCTACTCTGTTTCACACGTTTATTCAAATCTAATATAACTCCATTTGAACGGTCAGAAAACGCGGGATTTTTAAAATTTATTTCAAACGTATTTAAGTAAGAAACTATGAATTTGAATTGCAAAAAGAGGAATTATTTAATGAAACTTTAGTGTTATTAATTAAACGGACTCACGGACTCACCTGAGATTATTATCCATAGATTTATGTCTGATATTAAACAAGTCACATTTTGAATTTTTTTTAATTAAATAAAATCACTTTTATCCACTATTAAATGTTTTAATTTTACTTAATAGCTCGAAGCTATTGAGCATAATAATTATGCTCTATGATGATCATTTAAACTGGTCTTTAACATTGAATTTGAGGGAGAGGACAATTGACAACATCATCCTATTACATCTCTATGCGTACTGAGGTAATATATAAGAGAGTTAACGAGCCATCCAATATTTTTTTTATGTCACGGCCCCTCGATCGGAATATTTCTCGCCCTGCATGCCATCTGCTGGTGAGCAGAACACTTCTAAATCAAAATTATAAAAAATAGATGACACTGGTATGATATAAAACTGATTTTTTTTTTTTTCAATTAATGTATTTCTTTAAATTTTATTTTTTTTTAATCGGGTGTATGCTACTGTGTAGCGTAACAATATATATATTTTGATATAAATGACGTGGGTAGATTCCTGTTGATTGATTCCTGAAGATTCTTTCAACCCGTTTATGGAGTTGAGATGATATATGCCATAGAGAGATTTTAAATAAAAATATTAGGCGTAAATGAATAAAAAATTTCAATTGTATTAGGATTTCGCCAAGAATGCCAAATTTTCCTAGGGTAAAAATGGCAATTATCTCACAAACGATTGAATTTAGGGATAAATTCAGATTCGATAATTTGCTAGATGGAGAAAAATTGTATTTCATTTAAAATAAGGAAGTTAATATCATCAACTGTGTTGGAAATAAAAAAAAAAAAAACTGAAATGTGTCAATCAACAAAATTGCAAATATTTCAACATTTAGGTATGGGGAACCGTAGTAAAAAAATGACCACAATTGATGTAGTAAATTCACTAGATCGATGAAAATTTACACCATTCTATTTTGTCCCGTATATTATCATAGTTAGTCATGATCACTACGCGAGTTTTAAAATTAAATTCCTACTAACAGTAAAAAAAAAACAATTGAGACGATTTAATTGGACAGTTTGTATATTAGTCCCAAAATTCGCAAGTAAAACCGCTGGATAAAAATAAAATGTTAGTTTGTAATCGGGGCTAAATCAGGAATATTGCACAAACAAACAATAAAAGTTATTTTGCCGTTATATTTAAAAAAAAAAATTCCAAAAAATATAAAGTTTTGATGGTTATTTCTTAACAATGTTTTCTTTATAAATTTAGAACAGAAACAACGGTTCACCTCTTAATGCTTTTTTATGATGTTTGTTTTCTTCCGTGACATTTTATGCATGTATAAGAAAGGAAGGTTAAAAAAAGTATCAATTGTTGCGAAAAGAGTGAAAACAACTTGTGACAGTATTCCGTTTTGCAATTCAAAATGTTTGATAAACGCTAGCCAAAAATAGATATTCACTTAGTAACATTCGGTTTTTTGTTTGCTGAGCTTTTACCAATCCATTTGTATGTACTGTGTGAATATTTGTCTATTTGTCCCTTTGAATGTTAATAATTTCGATAATTAGTCTCGATCACTCAACATAAAGTGGATAAACTAAAAGAGTAATTGATAAATAAATTTTTCAAAAATTATTTTAACATCACACTGCAAATTCACCACGATTTCTTACAGTATCGTAAAACATTGTAAGTATAATTGTAAAATCAACCATAGTGATATGTAAAGTAAAAAGGCTTTAACCGGATTTTAAATGTAAAATTAAAAGGTCACAGAAATATAAAACGCATCTACTTAGAGACTGAATTCGAGTTATTTTTTAAGTATGACTTTTTAGGTAATCTAAAAATATAATTAGAATTTAAAGGCACAAAATATTTTACTTAACTAATCGAAAGTTTCATAGATAATATAAATATAAATTGTCCGCTTAAGTTCATAGATACAGTTCTAGAATCAAATAGTGGCCATGTGACTCTAGGCTCATGAGAGGATTAATTATGACTGACAGCCAGGCTGTCATTAAGGCAGTCTCAAACCCTGTAACTAGGCAAACTATTAGGGCTGCAAACCATCCTCATTCACTGGCACAGACAGCTCGGTATCTTGATTGGGTGCGGGACATGGGATATAAGGGCAACGTAATGCCGATGAATAGCCAGGAGGCTCTAGCTACTACTTTATGGGTCCCGGCCGTATGTGGATTATAAGAATTCCGCAAGAAGGGAGATCGACCTGGTTAGATAAAGAAAGTACAAAGAATGGGGGCGACTGAAGGTCATCCATACCAAAACGTTGATAGGGGAGGGTGGTGTTTCCTGATAACCTACTCAAGCGCAGTAGAAAGAAGTAACCATTACTGGGTTGTAATGGACGCTGCCTCTGAAACAAGGATCTATACAACACAGGCCGTGAAGCGAAGCGGGGTTAAGTGCGAACTACAGGAGTGAACGAGTACTGTAATCTGCACTTGTGAGGATGAAGTACCAGCAGAATATTTCGGAAGATCATTGAGCCTCGAAGTCGTTAAGTTTCCATTGGCAAGTACTGGGCTTTATGAGAAACCAAGCTGCTCGAGTGGAATAAGAGAATCATGGATGGACAATGATTCACCAAGCTCAAGTGCCCGGACATCAAGCGCCCACCCTAACTTGAATGAATGAATGAATGAAATGGTGTCTTCTATCACAGATTCTAGCAATAAAAATATAAGTTAATATTAGTGTTCAACATTAGCTTAGATATTAATTACTT
Organism: Protaetia brevitarsis; assembly: GCA_004143645.1. Lineage (NCBI taxonomy): Eukaryota > Metazoa > Arthropoda > Insecta > Coleoptera > Scarabaeidae > Protaetia > Protaetia brevitarsis. Next base: position 412,396 of record RXPK01000097.1, on the reverse strand, counting down.
TTGTATTACTACACTTACAATTAGTGATGGGATAATTGCATTTGAATGATTGTTCAAAATTGAACTCTAATCCAAAGGACTGCCATTTAAAAAATGATCAATCGAATTATCTTTTTTCATATATTTTAATTATCATTAACTTCTTTTTAGTTCTCTTTAGTTACCTGGGTGCGTTATATTAGTATCTATAATATACGTATTTAAACAATAATTTACTTTTGTAGGTAGTTTTAGTTTAAATTGTTTTATTTCAGTTATAATAGGATGTGTATAACTTTTATTATTACATCAATAAATAAACTTGCTTATGTCTCATTTAACTGAAGGGGCGAACTTTCTATGGAAAAATCGTTAGAAGGACAAAATAAAATTATAACTAGATACTTCTTGTAATAATAGGTTTACCAAAACATAAACCATGTCTTTTCTTGTTAATATTTTTGACATTGCTCTGTTAAGTCAAAGGATCATAATTCTTAAAGTTTAAAAGTGAAATCATCTAATCCACATTTTATGCATGCAGAAATTCCAATAAATGTAATTCGACTTGTGCCGTCATAAAAAGCAATATAAGTAAAACATTAAAAAAGTATAACATTTTTTTTTATAAAAGTAACCATTTTTTCCCTAAGCGTATAAAATTTTTCCATATTTTCTAGACTTTTTCAATATAAATTGCCATTTGGCATTTATGTTTGATAGACTATTTTATACGCCCATATTAAAAAATTCTTATAAAACTAAACTTTAAACAGTCTTTTGTAATTGAAATAATGATTTCAGTAAATTTATTTATTCAAATAATTATACAAGAACACAGAATATTTTGCACAAAGTATACCATCTGATTACCTGCGAGTAATCGATGACTGAAATAAACAACAAAGGAAAGGTATATATGCCGACAATCGTTTCGAAAGATAATCCCCTTGATGTTATGCGACAAAGATGCCGTAACCTTTTCAGCTAAATTTACATTCGCTGTGTTTTACTTTCAATAACAAAATAATTCTTAGAATCTAATCGCTGGTAGCTTAAAGAAGATATATCTTTCTTTATGTTTCCTTATGGCTTATTTTCGCTATGTCATGTTTTTCTTGAGTCGATAGCGCATCAGTCCTTGATCAAGCCCTAGTTTGTTTTTCTCTCAGAAATTTCATATAAAGCTCTGTATATCATTATTTAAGACTTGAAATTAGGTAAAGATTCCAATCGAATAAAATAGGTAATTAATTTTTATCTCATCTACCTTTGAAGGTCGTCACAAATTCTCAAAGCAGTAATATATAATATAATGGTTTACTTAGAAATTTTCGATTATGAGTAATCTGATACTCAGACCTAGTTAAACTACGTAATAATTAAGTCAGCAGTGAATTCATTATTGCAAACGTATACCAAGATTCTTCGCATGAGATTAGATAGCATAATAAAGTTTATCCATAGGCCGTAATATAGTTTATCAACTTATTAAAGTACATATACGACGACTGAACTTCAATAGAACTTAAGTTTACGCACGGAAACTTCACAACTAGCTACCACTATTTACCCCATCGCCACACACACAAAGTTTATGCCACTACTGGAATTACTCTAGCTGAGACACGGACGATATCTTAAAAGTTCACAAGAAATATCTCTTCATAATAGGTGTAGACATATCAGGGACGGTGCAGAAAAAAGATACAGCGATCTTGAAGGATTATTACAGAAACGAACTTCAAAAAGTTACTGTTAGATACACTTGCAAATAAATGCAACAGTGGATGGCGAATTAGAAAGGAATTTCTTGATAATATTGAAAGTATACCGAGTGTCCACACTTAAGTGTGCACTACTGATAACTTTGTTATTTTTAGAGGTACAGAATCAGTCAAATGGACAAAGTAGTAGTATTTTTTATGGCGGTTACAATTGTGAAAACAGAAAAACAATTGAGGATCGCGTTCTCTAGATATTCGTCTAAATTTTTTTTTTTTAATGGAACGCTCTGTATATTTTTTGCACTTTAAAAGAAAATTCCAAACTGAACAAAAAAGTCTTAGTACACTATTATAAAAAAATATCAAATAAAATAGTTATTGAGAAATCTTTATCTTTGTTTTGTTTGCGATGATGAAATCGATATACCCATGGAAAATTAAAGCGTCACATTGTTTAGTAGCTGTCAAATTATTTATATTTGTTGTTGTAAAGTTACTGTACGAAAAAAGTACTGTTTTTACAATTTTTTCAACTGTAACAATGGCATTTACTCATTTGGAAAAGTGTGATATGTTGGAGTTGTACTTGCTGTTTAACAAAAATTCAGATAAAGCGCTAGAACGTTACATTCAGCAATTTCCTGACCGTGTTGTACCTACCAGACCGTCGCTATTTTTTAAAACTTTATCGAAGATTGAGAGCAACGAAACAATTTTTATAAAGAAGAGGAAAAATGAATTTATATTATCACAAGAGATAGAAATAAATGTGTTGGTATATTTTCAGGTACATCCAAATAATTCTGTAAGGGATTTGTCCAGAGAATCAGGTGTTTCTCGTAGCACGATCTATAAAATTCTGAAAAAATATAAATATGTTCCCTTTAAATAACAGCCTGTTCAAACTCTACTTTTGGGCGATTATCAAAGACGATTAACTTTTGCTCAATGGTTTATCAATGCTTTTAAGAAAATCACAATTCTTTAGACACATTTTATGGAGTGAGAATCTAACTTTTCTAATCGCGGATGTTCAATAAAAGAAATAATCATTACTGGAGTCGTGAAAACCCCTTTGTTGTTTATCCTTGTAATCCCCAACACCGATTTAGTTTAAATGTTTGGTGTGGCATAATGGGATCCCGAATTGTTTCCATTTTTCTATCGGGGTTCTTTAACAGGAGAAAGATATGTGGCATTATTGACAGAAATGTTAGAAAATTTTCTGGATGAATTAAATTTGGTAGACAAACAGATTATTTACTTTCAACAAGATGGAGCGCCCGCACATAATCACCGTGACACAAGTGAGTATTAAAAGATTATTTGGAATAGATGGATTGGTACAAATGGTCTATTCAGTGGCCCGCGCGTTCACCTGACATGACGCCATTAGATTTCTTCTTGTGGGGAGCAGTAAAAAATCAAGTGTACAAACATAGATATACAACAGTGAATGAGCTTCAGGAAAGAATTTCCAACATCATTGACGACATCGACGTAGGACAATTTTAGGAGCTACTCGTAATGTGCGCAGAAGATGATAAAATGTATTGAAATGAAGGAGGTGCCTTTGAACATTTATTTGAGTAATTTTCTTGACTATTTTGTATTTATTTTTATTTGTTTATTAAATTAAACGCTTTAATGAATGTGACGCTTTAATTTTCCATATGTATATCAATTTCATGCCAACAAAGCAAAGATAAAGATTTCATAGTAACTACTTTATTTGACATTTTTTTTATAATAGTGTAGTAAGACTTTTTTGTTCAGTTTGGAATTTTCTTTTAAATTGCAAAAAAATATACAGGGCGTTCCATTAAAAAAAATATTTTGGACAATATCTAAGAGACGCGGACGCTAAATTGTTTTTCTGGTTTTCACAATTGTGACCGCCATAAAAAAATAGTACTCACTTATATAGTCCATTGTGACCGATTCTGTACCTCCAAAGATAACAAAATTATCAATAGTGCACACTTAAGTGTGGACACCCGGTACAATCTTTTAAATGTACGCAAGCCGCAAGATGTGATTGTAATTGTTTAATATATTTTTTGTCAAATTTTGACACTATACTTAAAAAGAAATTATATCGGCACCGCGGTTTGTGCGCTAGTACCGATAGCAATCGACTATGACCAATCGAGGACGGTCAAGAAGTATGATTCAAGTCCGTTACCAACTATATAATACAATTACTAATTCTACGCGAATAGATTGAGAGATGGGAACTCACACCTACCTCTCATATTGAACTTAATCTCCTGAACATTTTTATAGTTCCGTGTTACGATGTAACGTTGTTTCGCTTAAGCGTCATAAAACCGACTTCGGAAGAGATGGATATATTTTCCGTGGCGCGAAGATAAATTGACGTACACGAGCAATAAAATTTTACGAACCAATTCTCTTGCCCGACCAAAACGAAAGTACCTCTGCAAATTGCCAGTCGCAGATTGCAGATTGGAGTTTGCAGTTGCAGCATGAAATTGGAATTGCCTCACACAGCAGTTCGGAATAATCATTTTAGATTAATCAGTCCCGACGACGCGGTTTAGAGGTGAAAAAGACTTTCCTACTAACAGATTGAAGAAAGAAAGATAGATATATGTATAAGACAAATACTAAAGAGAAAAAACTAGGAGTATAAGAAGTGGAATCTATCGCTAAACTGTGGAATTGGTATCGATTAAACGAACTTCGAATTCGTCTTCGATAAACATCAATAATTCTGTCACTTCTTATAATGTTCTTCATCTATTATTTACGCCTTATATTCATGACGTTTTTTATGACATCGAGCATCCATAATTTTTCGTTTTATATCTTTTTTTCCGCTGTCAGGGTTTTGGATCGATATTTGTACGTTGTGTTCTTCGAGAGCAATATTTCTGCAAAATCCCATTTGTTGGGGAAAGTGATTACAATGCAACTATACATAAAACTCTTAAATTAGAGAAGAGATTATTTTCATATACTTACACAATTTTAGAAGTAAATAAATTAATTAATTAAAAGCGAAAAATTCGTATTCCGATCCTATTTTATTTTTAATATCTTATTGCCACACGTTTCGGTCCTAATTAACCATCATGGGGCAATAAACGTCAATATTCGTTTATTATTATTATTATTATTATTAGGACAGAAACATATCGCAATCAGATATTAACAATAAAAAAATAAAAAAAAATAGGATTGGAATACGAATTTTTCGCTTTTAATTTAATTTTTCAATTACACACACTAATCCTCTGGGGCACCATATACTAAATGAATTAATGATTTAGACGATGTAGCTTATCGTCTAAAGTTCTAATGGGAGCATAATTTTTCACGTCGTCTGCATAAGTGAGTACTGGGCAGAGCAGAGACATTAATAAATCATTAATGAACACTACAAATAAAAGGGGACCCTAATGCGATCCCTGTGGTACTCCTGAAGTGAGAATGGAATCAAATGATTTATGATTTATGATTTATAAGCATTCTAAAAAAATCTGAACTCTATTAGACAAATAAGAATATAAAAGTTGCAAAAGACAAGAACTTATCCAAAGAATGACAGCTTGTCAAGCAAAATTCCATGATCAATTACTGTTGGATAACCATAGTGCTTTTGTATTATGTGACGCCATGTATATATTTTCATATGTTAGTTTAAGTATTTTAATTCATTTAAGACTTCTATATAAGATAAACACTTTTCTCACTATCATATAACCTTTATATAACCCTTAATTTGTGTGCATCAAATTTATGTATTTGTTTTCTAATATTATTTAGCTGCTTCATTTCTCACCTCATATTTTCTCATATAGACAACATTTATTCTCAATTACAGCCAAATTTATTATATCCTTTTCAAATCTTTCTTGGTCTTCAAATGTAAATTTTATCATGTGTTATATTCAATTCTTTGTCTAATTCTAAGAACACGATCTCGTATCGTCGATGTTGGAACCAAAGTAGCCCGATTTCAGATTTTGTCAACCGTATCTAATTAATTAATCGCTCACCCTAAGTGGTCTGAGGGCACGCATATGAACTTCTACGATAACGAATCCCTAGTACCAGTTTAAAACCTAAATTCAATAGAAAAATCAGTCAGTAAGTAAATAGAGTTCTAACCGTCAACATTTAACAACAACCAATTTCAAACCGTTGTCACTGAATTTTCTTTAAAAGTGAAATAAACTGACTTTAAGAGAACTTAGAGTTTATTATTTAAACAAACCAATTCGTCGGGTTAAATACAGTAGTGCGGAACGCAACATTACATCAATAGCTCTGCTAAGGCCGCTGTAGATGACAATTAAATTAGTAAATTAAAATATTATGAATATTTTTACAATATTCATAATATTTTAATTGCAAATTCAATAATCACTAAAGTACATTCCGCTGCAGAATACCGCATTTCCATTTAATTTTCTCTTATAATCGTCCAAAATCAGATCGAGTTGAATTCATTGCCCACATTAAAACCGTAAATTTGGCAATTATTCGACGATCTAATTATATACGTTCAGTTTTAGCCCCAAAAATAATAAATAACGAAATATGTTACGTCTGTAATTATGAGATTTTTATCTATGACGTACGGACAACGCAAAGCGGAATTAGTTTCTGCTATTGTTACTCATTGTTTGATTAATGTAAATTTCGTGTCGTAAGGACAAATGTTTATTGTTTAATTTCGAATGTTCGTGACGTCACAACGGTGCGCAAGTTACAATAGTAATCGTATGAGTAATGCGTTTATCTAGATTTAATTAGCGTTAAAACAATCGGGCGAAGAAACATCACAGGTGCAAATCTGTTCAGCGCACGCGAATGGTGAGGTGGCTTATTATCATAAAGCTTGGATCTTAAATATGAATTCCTATAATGTAGGCACGGTTTTACGAGGTTTATGTTTTAATAATTTATGTTTTAATTGGTGTCGGTCTCTTTAATTTTATTAATGCAGTAAAATGACCAAGCTATTTAGTGAAGAACAAATATTAACATATCATGTAATAATAATCTGCGTATTATTTGTCATCAAAACGCATGTTAAGTCCGATAAAAATCAATATAAAATGTGGTGCTATAACTTCATAAGTAGATTGCTATTAAGCACCGATGTCCGGCGCAGTGCTTTGACCTATCCATCAACGATAATGTGATTTAAATAATTCTGAACGAATGTTTTTTGTGTAGATCTAAATCGTCTTTTAAAAGTTATTTGATTGTACGTTAGAACGATGCAATAGTATTTACTGCTTAATGATAATAAATTAAAACGTGACAACTTATAAAATTCTACCTCTATTTCTGTTAAGGAAATGTTTTAAACTGCATAAGGCAAAACTTATAAAATCACCTCCAATCATTAAGTAAGGAATAGGAAACAAAAGGTATTGGATATAAAGCCGGCTGTACAGATGCATATTATGTTATAACTAGAGTGATCGGACGTATCTGCTTACATGGGCCGCACTCGCCTCGCGCTATGCAGAAAGTTTAGCCACAGTATATCTTATGGCAGTAAAATCACTCGTCGGCGATTCGATTCGTAGTCTAATACTCTAAGGTATACAGTATGAGTCGAGTCTTGCTAGACATTGCTGGTGGTGCATCTGATCCGTTATCTACCTATATAAAGATTATCTCCAGTTTGGCGAATTTTAAAACGTGAGGGCTTATATCCATATCACTATTGCACATTGTGCCATTCGACCTGGATATTAAGACAGTCACGGCTTCAGTTTAATTTCTGCAGAACAGTCCTCTGGGCAGATGAATCTACGTTCACGAGAAGTGGTGTTACAAAAGGTGCACAGGTGGTCATCAGAAAATCCCAAAGCTATACGCCCATCTACATTTCAATATGAATTTTCTATTAACGTTTGGGGAGAGGTTAAATGATGACAATGGCCTTCAATTTCTTATTGACGAACTGCCAGGTCTTTTAGAAGATGTCCCACTGAATGTTCGACGAGACATGTGGTTTCACATGGATGGGGCACCACTACATTTCGGAATTGCTGTCCGAAATTGGGTTAACGTCAATTATCCAAGATGAATTGGTTGAGGTGGTCCTGTTGCATGGCCACCAAGTCACCCGATCTTAATCCCCTTGACTTTTATTTATGAGGGTACATGAAAAATTTAGTCTAACCGCAAGTTCCAAACAAACGAGAAGAGTTGTTGGATCGTATTCATCTGGCTGCCGAGCAAATCCGACAAAACAAGCATGAAATTAGTAGAAGCATGAAATTAGTAGAAGTACTTCTTCTGTTGGCTTCCGGACGACAAGAGGTGAACATTCGAATATTATGATTGAAATTTTTAAATAAAATCGTTTGAGACTTTAGGAAAGCTATTACTTTAATATATTTTTTTCATGATCCGACAATCACAATCATAGATCTGTAACTTTGAAACGAATAAAAATGGATATACAAGTTTTGCGTTTTTGTTAGTTGAAATGAAGTCTACTTTACACTCCCAAAATTTGAACATAACGATACGGGACACCTTGTATACACTAACTTGTATACTCATACTATAGACTTCATGCAAAAAAAAATGTGTTTTTTTAATGTACCGGAGGCAGGACATTGCTTAACAGCACTTATTTGGATTACTTTCTAAAATTTATTCAAGTAGCTATTGATCCAATTGATTTCCTTTGAGGAGAGTCGGATTTTGATGAGCCTCATAAACGGATGGTGCATAACCTCCCTTTCAAAAGGCACTACACATCAACAAATAGACACAGTTATTATAATGACTTAATAATTTTACTGCTGACATTGAAAAATATGAAGAATAACCCGGGTGTTATGAAGATCGTAATTTTGGGCTATATTGGTGTAGAATGACTCCAGAATGACGTTAGAGGGCTTATTTTTCGTCGGAAACCACGTCTTCCACACTTTTTTCTCAAAAAAAAATGCAATTTTCAGGTTATGTCACCACAGAAAACACCATATCAACACCATTATCAACCAATAACTGTTGTAACCTAGCATTAAATTGTTTCAACTAACTTATATTCTTGAAATGACATCTTTTCATGTATTATTTTTGTCATCAACGTACCAACATAAAAAAAAAAACTCCCAGTCAAAGCGGCAGTTCACCGCGAGTACAAACTGCTGTTTACTGATTGAAAAATGAAAAGAAAATAAAATTTGCTAGGTCAACGGATAATATTTTAAAATTGAACAAAAGAACAACCTTTGTATTTTTATCCACGTGGTTTCACAAAACTAACAATAAACTAAGCGTGGACAATTACTAAAAATTTACAAAAAGGAAAAACTAAATGCAAGAACAAAGCTTCTACTCACCCAACCGAGGTGATTGATAATTAAAAATGAAACAGCAAAATTGAATAACGGAAAATTAACTCTTTAAACTATAATGAGAGAATAAAAACTAAAAGTATCTTCCCGAACAAAAATAATAAATGATCTTATATCTATAATGTGCAGACTTCAGTATATTAACAATTATCACAAAATGAATTCCTTGATTGGCTATATAAAAGACAATTAATGCGAAATATACAATATCAAAATGAAATACAAAATGGCAACAAAGATATACAAAAATACGTCTACTCACCTCAATAGTCGAACAAGGAAGTCCTTAACAAAACTCTACAATTGTTTTTCTTACAAAAATCCCTCTCTCAAAAACGTACAACGCATTCGTATAAACAATACTCCAATATTCAATAGAATCCGCATTAAATCTACACAAGCAACCAATGGACAAATAAATGAATGGAATTAATTTAAAAAACTTAACACTAATTAAATCAAAAATGATACAATAAACTCTTTAACTAAATTTATACAAACAAAATTAAAATTGTGAAAAAACCTCGGTAAATTGAACAGCAGTTGATTTAGCAAGGAACACAACCAATAACCAGCAAATTTGGGTTGTTTATACCACAGCAAAACGTATACTTTTTTGGTAAAAATAATGCATGGAATGGTGTTATTTCAAGAAAATAAGTTAACTGAAACAATTTAGTACTCGTTACAACGGTTATTGGTTGATAAATGCGTGCATTTTCAATGATTTCGACGTATTTTCTGTGGTGACATAACCTGAAAATCATATCTTTTTTAAGAAAAAAATGTGAAAGACGTGGTCTCCGACGAAAAAATAAACACTCTAACGTGATTCTGGAGGCATTCTACACCCATACAGCCCAACATTACGATCTTCAGAGCACCCGTGCTATTCTACATATTACCCCTGACATTTGACAGTCACCTCGCCCCGCACTAAACAATGACCGTTCATCGCATTCGCAACCCATGTCTCGTATTTTCTCCAAGTTTCTGTGTATAACACGAAAACATAACTTAAGCCTAACCTTACATCTTTGTATATCCGTTTTCGAAATTTTAAGTTTCAAGGTTAAACTAAAAACTACAGAGAGCATATTTGGAGTTGAATGCGGAAGGATAATCACCGATATCTCTAACCGTTTCTAAGATTGTATTTGTAAGAATGTGGTGAAAATCGTTAAATTTCATTATTTTTCAATCATCATTTCAAATCATAAAGGGAATCATTCCGGAATTTTTGTGTTGAAAGAGAACTTGAAAACGAATTGGGCAATTGTCACATTATTTATTTTTTAAAGTTCTTTACAATAAATTAAGTATGATTCACCTACAATATCTTCGTGAAGAATTCCTATTAACAAATGGGCAATATAACGGCCACAGTTATCCGTACTTTATCTACCATGAAAATAAATAAAATTATTCCCTACCAATTGTTTAATTTCTGTCTATTGTTTGCTGGTACAAGATGTGACATAATTTTTTTCGTTAAGGTACTTTCGTCAGGTATATTATGTTTGCAATATTTTTTGGCAGAAATGATTTCAAATTACATTGTTTAACCTTCCTAATGGTAAGTTAGACGAAATAATTGCGTTACACAAGATCCGTATTATAATCCTCCTTGTTCTGAGTTTCGTGAAGTTGATGCTACACAATTGAGTATAGATTGTTGCACACATGTGGATCGCTTTAGTTTTTCAACATTTCAAATTATGGAGTTTTAGCATGTTGATCAATCAGGCATTTTCTCTCAGAGGACACCTACAACAACATTGTCATTTTATATCACAAGTTAAAGAATTTAAAAACATTGTAAAAGCTTTTAGTAAAATTAAACTTACCAGTTTACTGCAGGCTCCACAAAATATTTGTCGCCATTCTTTACCAGTTCAGGATATGGCTTAATCCATAAAGAAATATTGTTCGCTATACTCATTGTATGTACGCCAGTAAATTAAAAACGTAACACAATTACAGTGCTGTTTCGCTCAAAGATTTCAATGAATGAATAGTTTATTTGGGAATTAATAATAATAAACGTATTTACCACATCCCTTCTGCTAGGCGAAATTAAACACGTGCAGTTCTTGGATAAAAGTATTAGAGAAACCAATGTAAAAGATTTATCGCTCTAAGAATTGTCGGTTGTCGATCTACATTAGGAATTACTAGGATTTTTTACTAACAGAAAGGATAATTAAAAAAGCTTAATATGCAATATCTGCAACTTTGTAAAATATGGCATAGAAATGCCCAAATATGCAATATAGCAATCACTAATTAGCGCTAATTAAGTTCAATTAGTGAATACGTCTACATATAGACATAATTAAAGATATGCAAAAAATTAAAATCTAATGCACTTTGCGTGTATAATGGGTCTTAGTATCCCGATACTCTAACTGTTCCAAGATTGAGTATTGTAAAATAATGGTAAAATTCGTTAAATTTCATTATTTTTCAATCAATCATTTCAAATCATAAAGGGGATCGTTCCGGAATTTTATATTGAAAAGGAACTAAAAAAAACTGTAACTTTTTATTATTATTTTGGATTTAAAAAAGTGAAAATTTAGGACTTTACGTTACCACAATGAGTAATACTTATTACTCTTAACAAGAGCTAAGAAAAATTTAACATAAATTCACTCTATATTACCTTCAGGCACGAAGACAACTTAGAGGACACACCTCTATCATTTTTTTTTTTTTTGGTGACATAAAGAACATCCGTAGAGTAAAGTGCGTGTCTCATGCTATACCAGGTTTCTAAGCACGAAAAACGACACGCAAAGGGACATATTTGATTGCGTTCTGTCGCGAAAGCGCTTCGTGTGATTGCTCGGCCGTATTAGGAAGTCAAAGGGGGTTTCATTAAGCCATTCAGGATGACACCGAGAGCTATATTTGCGAATCGCCGTCGTCGTAGTCTGCCGGATTATCTTAGGGTCGCTTCTCGTCTGTTTCGTTGCTTTGTCGTTGCGTTTTTGTTTGTACACATCCAATGGGTAACTCGATAAATCTTCACGACCCGCAGGGATCTATTGTGTGTGAAGCAAGATTTTTTATACTTCCAGTCGGTGACGTTCAACTAACTCGTGACAGGTGCGATTTTTCTGCGATAATTTACTGTCACTGTACTGCTTATTATTAGACTTTTTTCAACTTGGGAATGGTTAGCATGAAATATGAGGAAGAGATTATGACAGAAAATCGATTAACCGGCGCTTCCGCCAACATTTCATCCGGTACTTTTACACCTTCATGGCGAATGATACTTTTTGACACGCAATATTTTATATCATCATGCAATTCTATTATCTAATTGTAAGATGGAGTCGCGTGGTTTTAAGGGAAATTTAATAGTTGTTGGTTTTAAAATCCAAAAGAAAATAAAAAATTGCTATAGATAGCTACTACTTACCATTCCAAAACATCTATGGTCTTGCGGGGTGTCCTACGGGGATCAGTTTTTGGTCTTGCATGCTTTTTAATTTCAGTAAATAATTTTCCATCCTTAACAAGGTTTCAGTTTTTGTTTCACACTACCCTAACAGCCAGAAATATTACATGCATATTTTTAAAAATATATTTTATAAATATTTTTTGTGAGAGGTTTTGAATATATCTGTTTCATATTTTGTTTCTAATATAGATAAATATTCAATTAAAATATTTATTCAATATTTTAAAATTAATGTAAGCGCTATAATGTTTTCTTAAAAAATAATTTATATGAAAATTGAGATTTTTTATGTAATCTAATTTAATTTGTCAAAATGAACTAAAATGTTCTTGGTTATTTAGAATTATACGTCGATAAACGAAAAAGTTGAAACATACATAGAGTTGTCTAAAAAGGCAAGAACTTGTTTTTTCACACTCACCAATACAAGTTAATAATCAATAATTCTGGCATCTTTTAAGGCAATACTGTAGGTTTTATCAAATTAATCACTATTTTTTAATTGAAGTGTTCTAAATAAAAAACCAAACGTAATTATTATCATTTTATAAGAAACCAATAAAAAATGAAAAATACTACATTTTAAGTCTAGCCTTGGCTGGTGCCAGGTACAACCTATGCTTTTTTCATATCGTCGGTAGTGGCGCTCTCAGTGGCGTTCATTGTGGCTCTAAAACAAATGCTAATTGTATTAGATCACACCATGAATAAAACATCGTACAACATTATCAACACCACACATTTGCAGCATTTACAATCATTGGAGTGGTGGCTACATTCTAATATTTACGATACTTATTTTACTTTATTTCATAACATGTTGAAACATTCTACGTACAAACAATAAAACAACACAACGTATTCAACACTCTATTATGAGTTTATGCCATGACATGTTCAAAGTTTTGCTTACCTCGTAGTCACAACAAAAACTAAAACACACCCCGCAACAATTAATTACACAGTTAACCCTAATCTGCACTAATCGTATACTATTATAAACTATAATATGTAACGGACAAACGAATGAAAACGTTAATGATACGCACGTGCGCGTATGCATTCTATGTAACCCTAATCCATAGACGCATAAACAATACCAAATCATATAAACTAGTCACCGTAATGAACAGAGGTGTTGTGTTGACGTTCGCAACTTACAAATATTACAATAAATATAATACAAAACGCAGATATATTAATAGAAAAGTACAGCGCTAACTTAGATACTAATTAAAATCATATTAGATATATATTATCTAATTTAATCTTTAAACTATCATTTTAAATAAGTACATACCTACTTAATATGTATGCATATTTACCCATGTTTATATTATTCGTCCTACGCACCAAATGTACAAAAGCAAAAATTCAATCTTTTTTTTATATGAAATAAATATTTACAGAAATACAAAGCAAAATATTCTTGCAGAGTTATGAAAAATATATTGAGAAAACATTTGCAATAAAATATTATTAATGCTACATAACATATATATTTTTTAAATGCTTTCCTAATATATTTTCTATAATATATTTTATACATATTATATTAATATACATATATCAAGAAAGATTTAATATTTTTTAAATATTTATAAAATATGAAATAAATATAGTTGGTCACTGGGGTATCGTTTAATTCCATGGTTTACTGATTTATTGAAAAAAATGTTTCTTATTAATAGGAAATACTTTTTTCGTTATTTTACAGTATTACTTACAATTAGCAATCTCTCCGCTTTCATTTCCCACCTGCATTCGGCATTTATAGCTTACTAGATTTATGTTAAAGATTACTTTACACATACCAATTGACTGAATCACTACTTCATTGCTTAATTTGATATTTTCTAGTGGGTCTGATGATGTGATTTATTTTACGAAACCGGTGGCAAGTTTCCAATACAAGAATTTGTGAAGTAATAGATCCCGTTTGTTTTTATTTTCCTGTGTAGATAATCACTTCACACCGAGTCAACACCAAATAATTAAATATTTTTAAAACTACAAGTTAATGAGTGAAGGGTCTTTATAAACTTACAAAAGAGAAATAACACTCATTTTAACCAAAATTTCCAAATGTTTGAACAACGTGGTTTGTAAATCTTTCCTGATGTTCACTAGTGTTCGAAAAGCTCTTTCAATCAAAAGGCGCCATATCTGGAGGCCACAGTGGCGAACTCCAAGGGCCAAAACGACCAAACCACCTATCAATGAAATGGAGTTTTTATTACTGCTGGTGAATGTGCTGGTACTCTAAGTGTTGATTTTGCCGATTATAGTCACTCATCTCTTGAAAATTTGCCTGCATTAGTTCATATAATTCTACTTAAGAAACTAAGATTCCTCTTCAATGTAAACCAATAATTACTCAAAAAAATCTACCCTTAATATTCTTATTGTTGTTCGGCACAATACATGTAAATGATGATCGAGGATGCGCTTCGAAGTATGGTAAAACGTTAGTGATATTCTCTTCGTTTTATTTTTTTGTGGGTTTAGGCAATACTCTAAATGCTTTTGATGCTGATCCAAAGTTATTAAAATTCTTTTCTTATCTTAAAAACTTTTTATTGTTCATTTGCCGTAAATTTGAGGTTTTATTAAATCTTTCGAATGTTCTGATGATTTTTTTTATCACACTGCCTGTAAATAGTAAATAAATTCATAATTCATTTCCATAATGTTAGTTTTTGCCATTTTTAGGGATTAATACTTAGGGTAAGGTAAAATAATTTGATAAAATGCAGTGAATAGGTATCACCTGCTGTCGCTGTTAAATGTCCCTAGGCTACATTAGTTAAGTTATTAATTATATCAGAAAGTCGTATTAAAAAAAAATCATGAAAACTTAAAATCGCAAAAGTATAGGTATAGAATCACCACATATTTTTGGAAAGCAAAATTATCAGGCTTTGCAAAGAGCAGAACTTTTCAAAAAAGGATTTAAAGGAATAATAATAATACTAATATTTATTCATTAAAGACACAATTGTATGTATAATAGGTCAGAAAATACAATTAATGAAGCCATCACCAAACTAAAAAAACAAAATGATAGAACAATAAATGAATAATCTTAATAATAATTTTTTTTTCATGCATACCACGTAAACGTAATTTATGAAACACTCTGTACATTTTACATAAATTGGATATCACATCAAGTTACCCCAAAATTTCGTTAAATTATATTTAAAGCTGTTAATCATTATAAGTGGCCAAAATATCCGTACTTCTGTAGGAGCCGAATTTTCCCAAGAAATATTGAAACTATTTTTTTTTCTCGAAAACGTTTTAGAATAGGTATAGGGGAATATATGAAAATGTTGTACAAAACTTAACAAGAAACCTAATAGTGAAAAATAATCCAGGGTAATCAGTTTAAACTAAACGTTGCATTTCTGAAAATATTTTAAGTGGAAGAATAATTGACAGAGAATTTAAGATGGAAATCTTATTATTAACGTGAAGATATTTGCTAAATTGTCGATCTGACACTACAATATGTACCTATAAAGGATAACAATAATTGTAGGACGACTTTAAGCCACTACAGATGCGTTAATTAATTAACGCTAATTAATAATTAGGTCACATTAAAAACATATGTAACATTCGGTCGATATTTCACCTTACCAAGATCCTTCGTAAGGTGAAACATACTAATATCAACTGATGTGAGTGTTACACACGTTTTTAATGTGACCTAAAATTATTTTAGAAATATAATTCACTTTGAATAACTTGCACATACAAAATTTGCGTTAATTATGATGTTTGGTTCTCCATATACATCTAGTATGCCATTCGCCTTGGAACACCTGGTATAAAAAAAATAAGAAAATTAAAAATAAAATTTCTAATTTATTGTTTAAATTTACCACAATAATTTTGTTTTCAATTACGTAGATTACCCTACTTGTTTCGTTTTTTATTAAATCTTCTTCAGGCATAAAGAATATTGAAATAGTCATTTGTTGAAAACTTGTGGGTTTACCTGTGGCACCACAGAGTGTACACACATTCAAACATTACGGTTGTTGTGTCGGAGAAGGTTCGCCTGCGGCATCACAACCATACTCGATACATAATGTTTTTCCATATTATTTCAATAAATTAACTATTTTAGTATGTTTTATGCTTGAGGAAGGTTTTTAGAAAATCGAAACTAGTAGCAATCTACCTAATCTAGCACAGAATTACTGTATTAATTATAAATAAATTAGAAAGTACTACTGACTTCAATTTTATTATTAAACCTAATAATAAACTACCACAGCTTTATTCAAAAGTAAAAATACTTTTTTACTTTTAAATAAAAATTTTATTAGTGGAAAATTTTCATTATATTTTTGAGGAACATTGTGTATGTTAAAACGAAATGTACAGCATTCAGAATACTATGATTCAATGGTCACGGTGGGAGTTTAATGTAGCTGCCGTACTTACACTCGATCAGTCATTGCTCATATACCCATCAATAAATCGACTGCGTGCACACTGTATGTATTATAATATTGGAAAAAAAGCTTTGTATCGACCTAATTTTTTTTTGTGTAGATTATCTACCTTCAAAAAAAAAAACAGAAAAAAGGATCAAACCTGTACTTGATGGCGTTTCTACATCTCTTCAAAAAAAAAGAAAAAATATTACTCGATTTCCACGTCCACGCAACAACGGTGAAATACAAAATCGCGTTGTTCCAATAAGAAAACAAACAGAATTGGTTTTCCATTCTTTTATCCGTTCGCACACAACAAGCAAATTATCTAGGGCGCATATACGCGTGGTTTGTTCGCGTTTGAAAGGTGCCAGCGCTTTCCGATGATGGGATTTTCGGTGTTTCACGTGGTTTCAGACAATTTCCCACGGGAGTTTTCGATAAGCACACGAAAAGCAAAACACGCGTATAAATACAGGATTTAAGTTCGCGTATAAAACGGAATACAGTGTATACAGGGTGTTTGGAAACATCGTTTAAAGATTTTAAGGGCATGTAGTACGATCGAAAATAAGGTTAAAAGTCATAATAAACATATGTCCACAAATTAACTGTTTACGAGATAACAGCGATTTTATCGCAATTGCAGAATAACTTTGCTTTAGCGGTTTTTATTAAGATGTTATTGCATTTTAACATAAAATAGATTATAACTAAAGAAGATATTCAAAATGACGTCCTTCCATTTCGACACAGGATCTACATCTGCTTTCAAAGGAAGCGCGCACTCTTTCAAAAAACAAGGGTTTTTCTCGTATTATCTGGCAACAGTGTTCTATTCGTTGGCGCAACTCTGGAAGATCGTTTACCGGTGTTGTGTACACTAAACTTTTCAAATAACCCCAGATACTAAAGTCCAACGGGTTTAGATCGGGAGACCTTGGAGGCCAAGCAATGGGACCTGCTCGCTCTATCCATCTCCCAGGAAATTCATTGTTAAGATGTTCCCTACCAGCACGCGTAAAGTGCGGTAGAGCTCCATCTTGCATAAACCAGAGGTTCAGTCTTAGATTTATAGGTAAATCTTCCAAAAGTTCAGGTAAAGTATTTCCAAGAACTCGAGGTATACAGAACCTGTTAAGCGTTATGGCAAAACAAACGGTCCTAACAACCATTCCCCTATCATGCCTAACCAAATGTTTAGAGAGAAACGTTGCTGGTGCCTGGCTTCAACGGTAGCATGAGGATTCTCGTCACACCAAACGTAATTGTTGTGGAAATTAAATATTCCATTTTTAGTAAAACCAGCTTCATCAGTGAAAAGGATGTTATCAGCGAAATCTGGCCGATCAGCAGCTGTTTGCAAAAACCACTCACAGAAAGCCCTTCTCGCTTGATAATCCGGAGCAGTAAAGGCTTGTACCCGTTGGATATGGTAGGGGTATAGGAGTTGCTCATGAAGAGTTCTCCAAACAAGATTGCTGCTTACACCCACTTGGGTCGAAATTCTTCTAACACTAGTTTCGGGATTTTCATCAATAATATTCAAAATTCGATCTACTATCTGTGGAGTACATGCTATTCTCTGCCGTCCAGTATCAGAAGACCGCTTCTCAAACGAACCAGTTTCTTTTAGTCGTTGAAACACCGTCTGAAACATCACATGCGAAGGCAGTTGGCGATCAGGAAACGTTTCAGCATAGAAGCGACGTGCTTGTAAAGAATTCCTATTAGCACGACCGTACATGAACACCATATCGCTCATTTCAGCATTAGAATACCCAATCATTGTAATTGCTACAAATTGCACAAAACGTCAAATTAAACTGTCATAAAACAATAGCTGATAAGCATCTGTTTCCTGGATATGTTATATCCATGTACTACTAGGAACACTCGCTGTTATCTCGTAAACGGTTGATTTGTGAACATATGTTTATTATGACTTTTAACCTTATTTTCGATTGTACTACATGCCCTTAAAATCTTTAAACGATGTTTCAAAACACCCTGTATGTGTATCTATATTTTATGGGATTTTTTTTTAACCAAAGGGTTATAGAGGTAGTTGACTGGCTTGAATTAATCTATAAAGTGACACAAAAGATACATCAACAATCAACATCATCTATTAACTAAATAAATATTTGTTTTTTTTTTGAAGTCGGCTGTTTATACTGTATACACCAGTATATTTATTTAAATATACAAACACATATACAGGATGGGGAAAGATTACTACACAGGCTGAGTTTTTTATCTTGAGACAACGGAATATCTCTAAAACACTGCATCAAATCAAAAAAATATCTTAATAAGATTTGTTATAATGTAGGAGGCACACTGAATGGTGACGAACTCGATCACCCACATCACCCCCCCCCCCCATCTTCCAGAGTGGGAGGGGGAACAACTTTGAAATCTTAAATGGGAACCATTTTGTATTGCAGATTCGGATTCTACGCCATTAAGTATGTAGTTTTTGTTTGAAACTTTTTTTTAGATGCGTAACAGATTGCGCTGTAATCGCAAAAAAAACATAATTGTGAACGTCTAGAAAAAATACACAAAAAAGAGAAGCAAGCAAACGTGATTTTGTGTTTTTTTATTTTAACATAAACTAACATTGTATCTTACTTCCCCTGACTTCTTTTTGTGGGGCCGCAACTTAAAGTCTGAAGTGTATACAGAAGTGCCCTTGTGCCCTTTAGTACCAGCCACCACTGATAATAATATATAATATAGCCCAAGGTAACTTGATTTTTTAAATAGCAGTCTATATCTTTACATGTGCTAAAAGTAAGTATGCGTTTTTCTACTTTTGGAACACTCTATACAGTGAAAAATGTTTTCAGTTATGCAGCATTGAATTCTGTAAAAATTTTGTTATAAGAGACTTTTTTCCTAAAATCAAAAATAAAGTTGTATGCAAAAACCTCGTCTACGATGGAACAACCTGTAGACAATTCATTCTGTGTTTATATCATTCAACTCTATATACATATTATAAAATGATAAATTAAATTATCTTTAAATTATCTATTAACCTAGGAAGGAATAACAAATCGTTCCTCAGAGATATAAATTTTACTGTTGGAAGTTACAATCTGTAATTTGTATAATGCACGCGGTTGAATACAATGTAGTAAATCTTTCTTCATCTGGCAGATACATAAATTTTCCCTGTCATAGTAAATAATAACAACATATACATAAATTGGGCTTGATATGTAAATTACATATGTGTAGTGACACAAGCGAATAAGCGGCAATTTTGGACGTTTTCTTGGATCTCCGTGACTACTCAGAAAAATACATAAAAATTGGATTTCAAGTGGATGTAAAAAGATATGTTAACATAGTTTTAAACTCATTTTTAAATTTAGTTACTTCCGATGACGGTGGTCGGCCTTGCGACCTTACTTAGGTGGGATGATTAGGAGGAAATTGGGGTCTCAATGGGTATGCCTGCCTAAAAATGTTTAGGCTTTATCGAATTCCTTTAAAAAAAAATCGAAATCCATTTTCCATGCTTGTTAAGAATTAAAAATGGTAGCTCTTAGACAAGTCTTACCATGTAACAATTATAAATTTAGCGTGGTTTGAATTAACAATAAGGTAGACAATGATGTCTGCCATTTCAGTTTCAAAAAGATATTTTATTACTTAAGGATCAAATATATAGAGTGGTAGAATGGTGTGGAAATATCCTTATAACTTTTGAACGAATTTAAATATAAAGTTTAAGTTTTGAGAAGTCTTTTCTGACTGAGCAAAAGAGAAAAATTTAAATGGCATAATAGATCAAGTGAAAGCTCATTTTATATAATTAATGTTTGTATAATAATCTTCACCCATCTGCCCCAAAAAAAATGCCATTTTGCACAAAACACAGCTTTCGTAATCTTATACGACTTGAAAGTTGTGTTCCATACTTTTGTTCCATTCTGTATGTATTAGTGAATCAGATCTTCACATCAACTTCAATAACTGAGAAAAAAATAAAATACTCAAAGTAGAACCTATTTACTTCAGACATCCAAAAAGTGATAAATGATGCCATTAATCCATGTAGAATTTTGCATTGTAATCAATATGATACACCACAAAAAGTTTTGTTAACTTAAATGCATAAGATTGTTTTTGGACATGTACACTGTATAAGATTTGGTAAAGAATTTTATAAAACTAAATTCCAACGTCCTTGTACTTGCATTTACTTTAGCAAATATCTAACACACTATAAAATATTGATTTTATTCGAGAGTGAAGAGAGAATAGTGCAAACGTCAAAAATACAACAAATTTGCAAATATGTCAAAAAGCATGACAAACAAATGAGCCACAAATGATAGTGTAAATTCACTACATCTTTAAAAACTTTGCCCTTCCATTTGAAATAAGAAAGTCGACATTAACAATTTGCATAGGAGATGTGCAATACCGCCTCGAATAGAAATTTTTACAGTGCCGTTTAAAATCTATGCATTTTATCAAGCATAGATGCCGCCTACACATATCGTTGCAAACGAACGAGAGTAGAGCGTACCAAGTGGAAAGTGAATAGGGCAATCACAGCGAGGCTCACAGAGCGTATGCGAGGCCTGCATTTGGGGGGCGAGCAGATCATCGCGATTACGATTCGACAACTGTGTATACGTCTAATACATTGAGTTAGGGGCTGTAAAAATTTCTATTCGCGGGTTGTATAAAGGTGAAAATATTTTCCTTAAGCAGATTGGAATTAACTTTGACTTCAAGCTACAAAACCATATTTCCTTCCAGAATTTCGAAAAATTTTAGTGAGTCAATGATGAGCTAACTCACTACAATGTGTGTGAATTTAAGTCTTAATACATTTGCAACACATCATGTCAAGAAAAAATAAAGATAATTTGTCCATTTCTTTGAAATTTAATTAAGTGAAAATTTTTTTAAGAATTAGTTTTGCTTTAATAAAAAAAAATTAACATCATTTATTTCAATTGTTTATTGGTTTCATGTATAATTGTATGCTTTCTATCAGATTATGTGTAAATTGTTTATTCTTACTGCCATTTATGCAGGATGAAAACAGGAACGTTTTTTTTTTTAAAAAACGGCTAATTTTGGTTTTCCTTGTAAATTTATTCCAAATTCAATGACATTCGTGCATGTAAATATCATTAAATCGTATTTTTTTTTATTCAACCATGCAAGTATATGTATGATAAAATATTGTTTATTTTGAAAAAAAAATAGTATTTGATTCATATGGAAAATATACGTTGAAATAAATATCTGTTTTAGTGTACAATTGCTGCTATTTTTTTATATTTTTTTTTGCAATTCAATTTGCACAAATGTGCTTTTTTTTTGAAAATCAATAAGAATAATTATTTATTTTGAATGAAATAAAAATTACATAATATCATTGAATAATGGAATAATGATTGAAAATATTTCATATTATATCGTAATAAGAATAGCACACTTACCCTCTTATTTTTGTAAATTGTTAAAAGTTTTTTTTTTAGCATAGTACCAATCGGGAATTGAATTTCAACATTTTAGTATAGACGATTTTTGTGCTGTTTCAGAGCTTTAAGCACTTTTAAACTTTAAATTTTATGCGATATTAAACCACACGATAAAATAATTTCCAAAAGCCCATTAGTAGTTCACCCGGACTAAATCTCATTTAAAATATATCCTATCCGTATATACGAGTCAGTTCTTCTTGTTTTTAACAACACCCCGCGCATTGAAAGTCCCATTAAAAACTCCCCTCTCGCTGCAAGCTTAGAGAGTTTAATGGCACAAAGGAAACAATGCGCAGATATTAGAACTTTTATATTCCCGCTGAAAACTAGGAAGGTCAAAGTTTAATTTAAACTACTGGGATTTAAAAACCATTCGGCATTTCCTTTCTTGTTGTTTTGAAAGATATTCAGAGTTTAGGAAGCGTGTACACATCACATAACTGCATCATATTTAAGCTTGCATGGAAATTTTTTTTCGGTTTTATTTCGGTTTGTCTCATACAAGGACTTGAAAAAGGAAGGATTTTAAAAACGCTTATAAATCAACCCTTCTATCTGTTATGACCCGTCAACGACACACGCGAATAAAACAGGAAGAATAGCAATTGCAAAATCTACTCGATTTATCAGCATCAACTCTCACGGCATGTCTCCGTATTGTTGTCTCATATTGTGATTATTTATTTGCCTCTTTTAAACTGGACGTTTATGTTATGTTCTATAATAGTTTGAGAATAAAAGATATACGTAGTTACACTGTAGCATTACAAGTGAACGCTATAGCAACTAAAAAATGTTACAAGCATAAACAATCTTTTAAGAAGAATATGACTACTATTTTGTACATAATTCAAGTTAAAAGTTTCAGTTCCATACTGAGCAAAAATATTATTTGCCGTAAAGAAATACACACGTTTATTGAACTGTCCCTTCATTTCATTTTACGACTCTTTATCCAATTTTAACGTTACTCTATCTTTTTACCATTACGTGTTCAGTTCTAAATTCATTGTATTACCTAAAAACCTTTTGCTGTTTATATTAGTTAGATCGTATACTGTTGTAACCACCCTTACTTTGACATTCACCGCCAATTCTACACTCCAATACATATTTATTGTTTTGTAACCTTAGCACCCTCCAATCGCACAATTCCGACTCTTAGTCTGTTTGTTTACCAACTCATGCAACAGCGAAGGACCAACCGTTGCGTCCGTTTCTAGGAAATATTGCCGACCTAAAGGTTATATAAGGATGCTCCTTCAGGGAAACAAGAGAGAATCATCCTGTTGTCCAAAGACTCCGTGTATCTCCGCTGTTATATGTGTTAGACAAGTGATTTGCAAATTGTCCTAAGTAAAATTACTCTTTTCGAAACCGCGTATTGTATTTCTGTGTAATAAACGTAGTTTAGAACAAGTGAGTGTTTTATTTAAACCCGGACAAATCGGTTGTGGACGAGCGGAACCATAACATAACTAAAGTATCTGTAAAGCTATTAATGGTTTCCTTAGTTTGTTGGACTTTCTAACATTTAATATATTAAAACCACTCTTTTTCTGCTTTGTAGAAATCTTTTATTTACTCATTTATGAGCATCCACAGCCAAACAAAAATAAACATTTTTTTATTTGTTTATTTTTTGTTCGGCTCAAATACGCGCATTGCCTAGTTACAGCGAGAGCCATCTTGAAATGCTGTTAAATTGCAAACAAAAATCAAATATTTTGAAAACCCTTTAAATAAAATATAAAGTATGTTATATCATGTTAAAGACAATTTTGTGTGCTTTTGAATAGTGTAAAAATATATAGGGTGTCCCATATAAAAAAAAACACAAGTCTTGATAATCTCTCAAAAAAATAACAAATTAGAGCATTGAATTCTACGTTAAAAAGTGCCCTAATAAAGTTGTTATATAAATCAAGGATTTTCACAAATTAAAAACTTACAAGGGTTTTTAAAAAATGTTTTACGAAAACGCTCTGTATCTCTTATATTACGGAAGATATAAAAATACGGATTTCACCAATCGATTTCTCTTTAAAATCAAGCTCCAGAAGCATAGGTCAGATTTTGTCTAATTTCTTTAGAAATATAAGTTTCCTATTAAAAGTACCGGATTTGGCCCACCCTGTACATATGACAGCAGTTTGTCAGTCATAAATATATCTTTATTGTTAACAAGATGAGTAGAAAATATCGTTAATATTACAAATTATTCATTAAATATTATTAGATTTTGTTGTAACACTTATCTAATAATAAACATTTGTTGAAACTGACAAAAATGCATATTTGCCTACAATATACCGTAAACTGTGTTGCAATTTTTAAATTCTCTTATCTTCAATCCCTGATGGCGTAATGTATATAGATGCTGTAATAGCAAATACGTTAAATGTATGTATTGCAGAAAATCGGAAAAGATGGCGCGTCTCCTATTTCAGTTCAATGCCGGTGTCCATGCGGGCGAAACCGTAAACTATAGCTAGCATATACAGAGCTGTTCAAAGTTATTGGCCCACTATTGTTACCTTTGTTAATATTGCAGCTACGATGTTGGTTAATCATCAAAGATGTAGGTTTTTTTACGTTAAATTCAATTGTGTAATCAGAAAAGCAATTGAAAATCGCGTTTACGAGATAACTTTGTTTTTTTTTTAATGGATCGCCCTGTATATTTTGCTACGAATTGATCGTACATAACATAGATCAAATGCTAATCAGCAAAAGCAGTAATTAAACAGTGTAAGAAAGCCCTATCAGAAAATGGAAACATATTTGAATTCTTATTATAATTTATTAACTACTAATAAAATTTTGTAAATTCTTGCATGTTCTTTTTGGCTTTTAAAACAAACATCTTAACTTGCCAAATAAAAAAAGTTTTATAATCGAATCCATTTTATGAACCGTCGCTCTTTTGTTTTTCACTTTATGGTCATATCTACTATTGTAACAATATTGCATGCAAAAACTAGTTTTTTTAATAATTGGTAACAAAATATGCAGGATGATCCATTAAAAAGAATACGAGGTTATCTATTATATCTCCCAAAATGCAATTTTCAATTCTTTTTCTGATTATACGTTTGCAATCAATGTGAAATACCGTATATCTTTGTATCTTTGATAATTTAACCAACATCGTAGCTGCAATATTAACAAAATTAGCAATAGTGAGCCGATACTTTTGAACAACCTGTATACTTAGTAAAATCATTTATTTGGGTCAAATAAGCAAATTATTAAAAATATGTTTTATTAATTTCAAATATACTTGTTCTTCAATTAAATATTTATTTGAGTATTTATTATTATTGAGTTATTCGACCAAATATGCATTACTATTCCAAGAAAGAAATTTTTCGACTATAATATCTATCGTTTTCAAGTAGAAGCTCTATTTTTTTTTTTTCATAAGAAATATGCTGGAAATCACCGTCTGTTAAAAACAGATCTACTTGGATTAATGCATATCTCTTAGCGACGAAGAAATCTTTTTGTCAGCCTATGAACTTTCTTTGGATAATATCTATTGGAAATATGAAATATTTGTCATTTTGACGTACTTCTTTTTCATTGAAACGACGTCATTACGCACAAGGTATACAAACAATTATTCTAAGTACGCTTAATTAATATTATAATTAACATTTTGCCCGATATATTATCCTACTCATTTTGACACCCCAGTACAGAGTTGCGCATTGCATATTCACGATTAGGCAAAGCCTCTGGTAAACACCGATAGCGTAATGAAGTGTGTACCGTTATTGTTACCTGCAGAGAGAAACGAAAACGTAATAATTAATTCCTGGATCTGTTACGGCGTAATTAACAAGCAGTTCTTTCGGAAGCAAATTCCTAATATTCCCTTTTGTAACACATGTTTTATGCAAACGGATTCTGTGAACACTAGAAACTCTC
The DNA here is from genome assembly GCA_004143645.1 of Protaetia brevitarsis. Taxonomy (NCBI): domain Eukaryota; kingdom Metazoa; phylum Arthropoda; class Insecta; order Coleoptera; family Scarabaeidae; genus Protaetia; species Protaetia brevitarsis. The sequence continues at coordinate 385,948 of RXPK01000097.1, read as the reverse complement.
CTGAAATATGCACAAGATAATTAGGCTATTATCATTTCATGAATATTTGCACGACACACGAAATATCTGCTTTCTTTCGATGCATCTACACCTAAAAAAAATCGCCTGAATTTTGTTTCCTGTGTTAGTAGTTTATCTTGCATCTGTTTATCTGTTTTTTATTTGACCTTATAACTACTAACAGTCATATGACTAGTGAATTAATCAAAAGTAAATATGTACAATTTTGATAAGAATCACGTTGATATTGATATTGTATTACGTCACATTTATAAAGCAATTATATACGTAAAATTTGTTTATATTGTTAGATAGGTTAGGTTTTGTATGTAGTTTATATATATATATATTTGTATAGTGCATTTCAAGATATAGGAATATACTTCTTAAGGTCTGTAATGGTTTTATTGCACCTGCTGTAGGGATAATTACCTGAGGCTTCAATTAAAGGGTACGTTTTCCCTGTATTGATTATAAATTATAAATTGGGACCTATAGGAGCAAAACGTGATCTCAATTTTGAATTGTTTCTAATATACAATAAAATTGTTTTTGTTAATCATGTCATCTGTCATTAGCCATTATGAAATCAAATAATTTTAATGTGATATTTATGGTTCAAAGCTAATCTTCCAGTACTTAATGGCGATTAACGCCTTGGCTGTTCCTAAATGTGACTTTACTTAATCATGCCATTAATAATTAAATAATTATGAAATCAACAAAGATTAACCAAGCAAGTCAATAATATCTAAATTTAAGGGATTATACTTGGGAATATTTAATGTTACACTATCTCATCAGGGAAAATCGTTTTATGGATCTACTATTTATCTTTTTTCATTATTTTCTTGGGTATGACGGTATCTTTATGTAAAAAAAACCATATACGCTGTTGTCCTACGTCACATTTTATTTTGGTTTACGTTTCGATATTTTGGGAATTATTTTCAAAACCTATAAATAACATTTTTGTTCTTAATTGTAGCTATAAGCATTCGCCACCCTAGATCACTCAATTCTAATATCCAAGTTCAGCTCGATGGGATTTATGTCAAATACCACTAATTTAATAGCATCTTACCTTGATAACAGGTCATACTACGTCTGCTACAACGGTTACTAGACCGATATCTATACTGCAACTTCGGGCGTCCTTCAGGGGTCAACCTTGGCCCACTACTGTTTAATATTTATATTAACGACCTACTGTTAGCACTTGAAAGCCGTGTTCTTGCTTATGCAGATGACTTGAAAATCTTTGGCAAAGTTTCTTCAATCTCCGACTGTGAAGATCTACAGCGAGATCTGTGTGTTATTAATAACTGGTGCCATAAAAACCAGATCAAGATCAGCACTCATAAGTGTGCAGTAGTAATTTATACGACGACCAAGAAACCGCTGATTTTTTTGATTACTTTATTGAGCAATTCCCTATTCCAAGGCTTATGCAGGTCAAAGATCTAGGGGTTATATTCGACCAACGACTTCAGTTTTCTGAACATATTCTACACGTTTGTGCATCTGCGTCACGTTCACTGAGTTTTATTATTAGGACTTGCAAAAACTTTGACAACTTGGAAACATTGAAGAAGCTATTTTATTTATTCATCATCGAACGAAGCTCGAATATTCCTAAAAACGGGTATATATCCTGTTCGTGGTACAGATTGTCAGCAGCTGCTAGAAGAGCATAGTTTTCAAAGTCTTTCCGTTCGACGCGAGTCAGCCAGCGCTAAATTTATGCTGAAACTAATAAATAATAATATAGATAGGTACATCCAATATTTTAGCCGAAGTCAAATTCATAGTTCCCATGCATGATACTCGTTCAACGGACACTTTCTGGACACCCACAGTCAGAACAAATGTTCTAATGAAGGCTCCTTTGACTCACACTCCCGGTTTTTGTATTTTTTTATTATTTCACACTACAAATCGTATTTTGCTTAGTTTCCTTACCTTTAATAATTAGTTTTACGCACTCTCTGTTTTATATTGTCCTATTAGTGGTTAATTCTGTTGGGCAATAAAGATTATTATTATTATTATGTAAGTATTTTTTTTATTGTATCTTACCTTAGTTTTTTTTAACACATTTATGTTTTTGACATTATTTATAAAGTTAACATCATTTAACTTTATTTTTATTTAAGATTTGTATTTCTTTATAAATTATGAAATATTTTGAATTTTATCTAACTTAGTTTTGTATCAAGCTTTTCCATTTTAATTTTTTTAATTTAATATTATTTGCAACTAAATATTTTTTATTTTACTCCTTTAGATTTCTGCTAATTGTTTTATGTAAGACAAGTGTGTATTCAATTTATTTTCTCGTTTTAGTACTTAGTTTATGTTAGAAGGAGGACGGTTTGAACATTTTATGTAGGAATTATTTTGTTTACATTTTTTTTTTCTACTTTTAACAGATTATTTCATTAAGGAAGAGTCTTTAATATTTATTTGTAAATTATGGAGAATTTTAAATTTTATTTAATTTTATTCCGAATTCAGAGATTCCTCTTTTAGTTTCATTTTAGAGAAAAATATTTTAATTTAGAAGAAACGTGTTTATGAGCTTTTAAATGTTGTTTAACTAAATTGTTAGTCAAAAATTTACAATTTTCTTTTAGTATTTAGTTTAAATTTTGACATTTCTATAACCACATGTCAGTATTTTAGACTTATAAAAAATTCGCAGCAAACATCGGATTAAAATATGCAATAGGTTTCCTTGAAAATGTGGATGATCTTCACCTCCGCTGCTACAGTCTTAGCACCGCTTTAACCTTTAACTGCGCTCGCCCCACCTTCTCTTGTCGTCGCTGAAAGCTAATTACTGCTGCTTATTATCGTAGTTCCTTGAGTTTATCTATAGATATTATGCCTATCCTGGCCGGTGTATGCGGGTCATCTCCCACTCAATGTCCCTGGTCGGTATACCTACACGGCAATGGTTTATCCAATGCCAACTAAATATACAGGCCTACGCCAAAGGGTGGGAGTAGGTACCGTATCCCGACATCGGACGATCTGCGCACGGGATACTGATGCGTAGTAGGTATATACATCTATACCTCTACGCATCAATATCCCATGCGCACTCCGTGCAATACCCCGACACGCTACCTTGGTCTACTCCTTGTATAGAAGGCCTGGATATCTAATCGGCGTTGGTAGAGGTATAGATGTTATGCTTATCCGGTGTTGCAGCTGGTGTTCTCGGGGTATCTCCCACTCAATATTCTGGACTTGAATATCGAGACAACAATGGTTGATGTACGTATATATTATCACACGACGCAACGGGGCGATTAATCGAACCATGCAGAAACATCCATTTAATTAACTGATAGGTGGTTAACTCAATCATATCTCTCAGTGGAGTAAAGAAAAAAATTGGTGTGGAATTCAAACTGTTGTAATTTCTACAGTAGTAAATCATGTTGTACTTGATTGAAAACTCGATGCACCTTTGACAAATCCATATTGGTGGTAACAAATAAATTATTTAAATGACTGTATATTTTTGCGATAGTATCATCTAGAAAATCTTGGCAAAATAGGACAATGACCGATAATGTTTATAAGAGTATGTAATCCAAATTTTCATAGAGGTATTTCTATATAAAAATAAAATTCATACTTTCTATATTCCTGTTAATGATATGATATGATAATCGTGTTGGAAATATGTAATTCTCAAAGGTTTGCAGTAAATATTCAACAAAATCTTTCACCAGAGCTGGCGACAAAGCATTTTTCATAAAAAAAATATTGTTTTTTCTTACTTATATAATTTGCTTTTACATCAGTAATTAAATCAAGTAAATCTATTATTACAATAATTAATAATTATACTTAATAGGTTCACAAATCATAAAGATAAACACATAAGCTGTAGTGACCTTTTAGTCATACAACAGGGCTTTAGGCGCACATTTATATAATGCAAATATGGTTTTGTGGAGTTTTCAATTCATATAGGAAAATGTCAGCGATAATGTAATGTTATCACTAACATATACGGTTATTATTAACCCCAATAAACTGTACTTATCGTACAATATTATAAAAGGAAAAAAAAATACAGAAACGACTTGTATTCCACAATGGCTAACATTAACATTCATTTCTGTTATCGTTAATCTCTTAGGCCATTCGTTTATAAACTTAATAACCCCTTAAAAGAATTTTAATTTCATATAATATGTACCTTCTTCGCCACAGCTGCGTTTACAATATACATTTACATTATACGTTAGTGGCATAGAGGATTAATTTAAAGGGTATATAAATTTTGTTTACGACTGCTTAAAAGTGGTAAGAAATTTTGCTGGCATAGCAAATGCCACTTCTGATATATTGACAGGAATTATGTACTTACTGGAATTGCGTTCGCTAGGACTTTTGTTATAAATTCTCTAAATTGGTGTTACATCAAAAAAAATAATTAATTATCACATAATTTTTAAAAGCTTTTTGTAAAAAAAAATTGTGATATAGTATGTAGGCGTTAAATGAATTGCTGTTCGGCACTGCTGTGGTATAGACAACCGAAGTTTGCTGAGTGTATTTTGAGTTGCATATTTTGATTTGTTTACTTTCTTCCGAGCTGTTGTTCGGTTTACCGAGAATTTTTCACAAATTTTATGTTTATTTTGTATATATTTAGTTAAAGAGTTTATTGTATGATTTAATTAAGTTTTTTTTTAAATTAATTCCTTTCATTAATTTGTCTAGTGTTTGCTGGTGTAGATTTAATGCCGATTCTATTGAATTTTGTCGTATTGTTTATACGACTGCGTTGTACGATTTTGAGAGAGGAATTATTATAAGAAAACCAATTGTAGAGTTTTGTTAAGAGGAAGTCCTTAACAAGGTTCGACTATTGACGTGAGTAGACGTATTTTTGTATATCTTTATTGCCATTTTGCAATTCATTTGATATTGAAATTTAGTCAATCAAGGATTTCTTTTCGAGGTATCTTATTCGCCTTTACGGACAGTGGTACCGTCTGCTCGATATAGTTTGAAAGAAGGCCTGCAGTTTTGTCCGACTTCCCGAAAGAAGCCCTTGCATCCAGTACGTTTGCTCTGTAAAACAACATCATGTTGTAACACTGCGTAGGCTTTCACGGCCGTAACATATAACTAAACAAGCTTCTTGCGGGTTTTCGCCGTAGTCAAAACTTTTCGCTCGACGTTTCGCTGTCATACTGACAGCTTCTTCAGGATACTGAACTGAATTCTCCCCATAGTCCGACATTTCTCCTTATATATGCCCCTGGTGCATCCACCGTGTATTTCGCCCAATTGAACCGTGACGGTTCGTAGTGAGGTCTCTTCCACGTATTGCTAAGGTGGTACCCTTCTTCCCTGTTAACGATTTTATTCTTCTCTATTTCTATGGCTTCCCCTGATCGAGGTCTTTCCAGTAGTTCTATGGTGCTAGTTATTACTTTTACATTCTTGAAATCCATTTTGTGTCCGATGTCGTGCAGTGTTCTGCACCGCTGATTGATCGGTTCTTCTTAAATACTTGCGTCCCTCTCATGTTTTTATTCTTATGTCGATGGCTCTTCCTGTTGTCCGACGTAGCTGTCGCATTGGCATGTATCTTATAGATACCTCTGTGCCCCTTGGGAATTTATTTTGCGGTCGGTAGATACTGCTGGATCGACGTTGCAGTCCGAAGCTACTTACGTTACGTTCTTCAAAATTCGGCCTACTTGTTCGGTGACTCCTGCTATGTAAGGTAAACACGCCACCCCTCTTCGTGGTTCTGTATTGTCTCCAGTGTCGTCTTCTTCTTAGTGGCTCTCCTTATGTCGATGTCAGGGTAACCATCTTCTTTAGTGCTTTTCCAAATGATATTTCACTGGTAGAATGTTGTTCGTCACTGATGGTTCGGTCTGGATGCAATGTTGTATTAAATGTTTCCTTCTGCATCGGATGATGGTAGATCTTGCAAGCAATATCTTCGGTGGCGTCTTCTTCTAAATACGGCGGCGTAGCATCCCTCTTTTGTTTTCTTAACATAACAGGAAAGGAGATTTCCATTTTGGTTTTTTCCATGGTAACTTTATGGCTGGGTGTGCGAGTT
>RXPK01000097.1:350398-379439 GCA_004143645.1 Protaetia brevitarsis | reverse complement strand
AATATTAGAAAAAACAAAAACAAAATGTGTTTATCAATAGGAGACCGATAGAGCAAAGGAAAACTGGAATATTATGCATATATATAGCATCGATTTTTGATGGAAATATGCATAAACTGGACATATATCAAAAAAAATTGCGACAATTGCAAAATTTACATAAAATAATCAAGCAAAATTAAAACATCAACTTTATTGCACAAAATTTTTTCTTAACATATTTCTAAAACAATTATTAATTAAATTTTTTTGAAATTGTTTTAAAAGAAAGTTTCGTCTTCTATCAGAATTACATATGTTTCGAAATAGAAAAGTTCTTTCAACATTCCACAGATGTAATTGGTGCCATTTTTTAACTCTTGCAAATACATCCTAAACTAAAATTAAAGTCGAAATCGTTTACTGTTTCACCTTCCAAAATTTTTCTTAACTTTCTTCAATTTCAAATACCTCACATTTTTATTTATCACTTTTGTAAATTTATTCGTATATAGAAGTTACCTATTGTAACCTTTAACCTTCTTACATAGCATATCAAATTCGTTCTTACTATTTCGACTGATCCGAGGGCGACATCCTTGCGTTTCTAGTTTACGAATGGAACTGAAAACAAAGCTATAATTTGACTAATATACAAAGGTTTTGCATAGCAATTCTGTGATGTTACTATATTTTTACACGTTTTTTAGAGGCAATTGCAATCAGCCAGTGATTTCAAGAATTACATTTTTATTCCTTCAAAATTATCGGCGAAAAAAATTGCAGCCCTAACCATGTACCCCATCTCGTAATAATCGGTTCAGAGGCAACTTAACACCGGAAGTCGCTCTTATAAAATTGGATTCGTAAAGGTGCTTTTAAAAATACCCTTTTGACATTGCTAATTAAATCATTAATCAAAGGGAATTGATTCCTAATGTCTTCGGCTACACGATTGAATCCCATGAGCTAAACAAGTGGTATGAATAATGTTACTATAAAAAAATTTAAAATTTTGCGCCGCTTTTATCATGTATGGTATAGTGTCGGACAACATTAGTAAAAAATTTTCACAAGGTAGGTATACTTCCAGGTAAAAAGAAATTTGATAAACCTTCTTGAACGAATTGGGCAATTGTCACATTATCTGTTTTTTGAAGTTCTTTACAATAAATTAAATATGATTTACCTACAATATCTTCGTGTAGAATTCCTATTAACAAATGGGCAATATAACGGCCATACTTATCCGTACTTTCATCTACCACGATATAAATAAAATTATTCTCTACCAATTGTTGAATTTCTGTTATTGTTTGCTGGTAACAAGATGTGACATAATTTTTTCTTAAGGTACATTCGTCAGGTATATTATGTTTGCAATATTTTTGCAGAAATGATTTCAAATTAACATTGTTTAATCTTGCTAATGGTATGTTAGACGAAATTAATGCGTTACACAGATCCGTATTATATTCTTCTTATTCTGAGTTTCGTGAAGTTGATGCTACACATTGACGTATAGATTGCTGCACACATGCGGATCGCTTTAGTTTTTCACATTTTCCAATATGTGATGGAGTTTTAGCGTGTTGATTAATCAGGTATTTTCTCTCAGAAGACGCCTACAACAACAATTGTCATTTTATATCAAAAGTTAAAGAATTTAAAAACAATTGTAAAGCTTTTAGTAAAATTAAACTTACCAGTTTACTGCAGGCTCGACAAAATATTTTGTCGCCATCCTTTACCAGTTCAGGATATGGCTTAATCCATAAAGAAATTTTGTTCGCTATACTCATTGTATGTATACGCACAGTATTTAAAAACGTTGCACAATTACATGCTGTTTCGCGCAAAGATATTCAATGAATGAATAGTTTATTTGGGAATTAATAATAGTAATAAAACGTATTTACCACATCCTTTCTGCTATTAGGCGAAATTAAACACGTGCAGTTCTTGGAAAAAAGTATTAGAGAAACCAATGTAAAAGATTTATCGTTCTGAGAATTGTCGGTTGTCGATCTACATTAGGAATTTTTACTAATAGAAAGGATAAGAAAAAGCTTAAATATGCAATATATGCAACTTTTGTAAAAATATGCATAGAAATGCCTAAATATGCAATATATGCAATCAATAATTAGCGCTAATTAACTTCAATTGGTGTAATACGTCTACATATATATATACTATAATTAAAGATATGCAAAAAATAAAATATATGCACTTTGCATATAATCCGGTCTCTAGTTATAAGGGACCTTTAACCTCAACGTAATCCCACAGCTTTTTCAATTGTTTTGCCACCACGACCCATGCGCACAGAAGAAATACACCAACAACCTAATTACCTTAATAACGTGATTATTTCAAAGGGACGTAAGCACTTTCGCGTGCCCTTTTGGCGATATCAAAGGATTTCCCGTATATAAACACAAACCGATTTGGATCCGACATAATACCCCTTACACGACAAAACACCCTTACAACCCTGCTCCCCGCCCGTCTTCCCAGAAATAGCCACTTAATACCGTCCTGTGTATTCAATCTCACTCATCCATTCATCTATCTGTCTCCGAAGCTACCGTAGTTTGGGTTTGGCGCTATTTAAAATCCTTTTACCGCAATATCCGTGAAGTAAATCGCTGACGAGTAGATGCTAGGGGGGTGTCTGGCAATCGTACATAAAGAGGAGGGCCCGTAGTTGTGCTGCATCCTGTGCAGGTAGTCTCTTATAGTAACCAGATATCTTTACATTAGTGTTCCGATCGTATGTTGAACGCGCTGTATGTAGTAGTACGTTCTGCCATTTGCTACGGACTGTATGGAATATGTATACTTATGGTCTTTAGTGTGCGTAACTGCGATATTCAATGTACCCTTTATACTCTAACCGCCCTCGGTAAAACTGACGCATACAAAACGCACATGTATGGGAAGTAATCAGGTATTTCCTCTAATTACCATCATCAAGACAATAAGGGCTTTCCTTTGATTATACCGCGCCTTATATGGAGCCGAAACTCAACGAGTGTACTTCGTGCACAATCGGCACTTTGTTAGCTGATTTAATACGCTTTTGCGCTGTGTTCGTGGTGCAGCAAAGGATTTCTGCTTTTTAAAGGAAATTTCACAAAAAAAATCTGGGGTGAGATTATTTCAGAAGCACGCTTTAGTGAAAATAATGTACACTACCGGCCATTGCAGTTAGGACAACTAGTAAATTACTGCTACCTAAATAAAAACGATAGGAAATCGAAAGAAAATAAACATGTATTCGTAGAAACAAAATAAAAAATAAAACAAAATATTCTCATTAAAATATTATACTTTCTTCTCGTCGAAGAACCTTTTGACTTTCAATGTCACCCCACTCGAGTTTCATGGGAAATATCGTTCCATTCGACTTGAAGAAGTCGCCACAGGTATTCATTCGAAGTTGGGCAGATTTTATTTACTCCCCTGTCCAGCTCATCCCACAGTAATTCGGACGATGTTCAAATCCGGACGCTGCAGAGGTCAAGACATGATTTCCAAAACATTGTCCTCTACTTCAAACGCGAGGTAATCTTTACAGATCCCTACCAGGTGTTTGGGGCCATTATCAGTTCTTCCCAATCAACCGCAACCCTGACATTACAGCATTTTCTTCCAATATATGTCTACAATTTTTATTACGCATAATGCCGTCAATCACCGATTTCTCACACTCAACACTTTAAGGCGTCGATCTTCCGCGAGAAGATCGCATGTTCCGGAGTCTCGGTAGCGACGAATAGTGTAATAGATTGTAGATTTTGCCACTTCTATTTTTTTGCTATCACACGCACAGAATGTCCTTCCAAGTATAATGTGACAATAGCTGATCTTTAATAATAATAATAATTCTACGCCCACTAGCCCTTCATCGCCAAACAAGCGGGGGCAAACAACTTAAGGCCTTTTCTTATCCACTTTAATTAATGTATTACTAAAATTTTAATATCCCTTGTATATTTTAATTCTAATTTATTTATTTTTTTAACATTTTTCAGAGATAAAAATTTTGTAAGTGCTGAGAGCCTCAAATATCATATAAAAAATATTTTTAAAATTACTAATGGAAGGGGGTCCGCAAGTACGTTATCAACTTTCTTCGTTAAATAGTCGAGGAAATTGATTTAAATTATTTTAAATAATGAAATAAAAATTTTCTTTGATTTCTTAAAAATAGAAAATAGAAATATTATAGATTTTAAAAATGTTTGCAATTTAGTTTGTACATAACATTTTTTTTTTAATTAAAACAAACAATCTCCTAATTTTATCCAGTGAACAGGAAAAATGGAAATCTTTTTAATTCTTTTTAAATAAAATTAATGGCCGAAATAGATAAAAATTGCCTTTAATTTTTTAAAATAGAAAATAGAAATATTATGGATTTAAAAATATTTTTCAAATTTAGTTTATAGATATACATATTTTTTTTAATTAAAACAAATCTTGCACCAAGCGAGCATATTAATTTATCTATGAACAGGATATGAAAATATTTTTAATATTTTTAAATAAAATTTTATGGCGAAATAGATTCAATAATTTTTTTTTAAAAATAGAAAATAGAAATATTGCAGATTTTATATATTTTCAAATCTTTTTTTTAATTTAAACAAATAATCTTACACAGATTAGCGACACAAGATTTCTTAACGATAATTTAAAAAAATTATTTAATTTTTTTTCCAATAACGGCTGTCCTAAAAATATTCTTTCCAAATTAATATTTTCTCCAAATTCCTTGTATGAACATATAAATACTGGTACGACCAACACATTCAAATATTACAAATTACCTTTAAGAGTAGAAAGTTTAACTAATAATATAATTAAACATTTTAAAGATTTTAAAAATATAAAAATTGCAAAACACGATGTAACAACCATAAAAACAATCTTTACGAAAACTAAAGATAAGATACCAATTTTGGATCAGAGTGATGTGGTATATAATATTCCTTGTCGTGATTGTCAAGGTTGTTACCTTGGTAAAACTTCTCAAATGTTAAAAAATAAAATAACTCGACATAAAAGTGATAGTCGTATAGGTAAACGTTCATGTGCTTTGCCTTTACATTTTCTTGACGTTGAAAATAATTACTAAAAGCGGTTATTTCTAGAAATGGTGCATACTAACAGCAATAAAAATTCAATCAATTTTAAAATAGACACAAATCAACTTAACCATATTTATTGTAACATTTTACATAATATCTAGTAACATTACCTTATTGACAAAAATATTTTTTAACAATTCAAAATTCCAAAAACTTTTAATTATATTATTATATTTAAATTTGTAAGGATTATTTTTATATTTTCATTACTATTGCTTCATATCCTCTTATAATATTGTAGATTTCCTCCTGAAGATGTCATTAAATAATGACGAAATATTGAGGTCATATAAAGTAGTTTTTATTAAATAGGCCGCATTACCCATATATCAAATTTTATTCCTTAACGAAGTCCGATCGATACTTCTTTTCAAATAATATTCTATAAAAAAAAATATAATTTTTTCCTATTTTTTTTAATAATAATAATTATACATTTTAATATCCATTACGAGATTATAGAAACCAACAGTTTTACATAGAAATAATTCTTTCCTCTAAATTTGCGGCGAAGGTAGTGGAAGGGGGGACACAGGGATCCCGCGCGAATAATTTTTACGTGCATCACGTGTCCCACCGTGACCACTGAAGGCGTCCACGGCCGGCTGATCTTCTTTTGTTATATCGTACGACGCCGTAACGCTATTCTAACAATAATTACCGTATAATTTTGAGGTTATGTCAGCCTGTGGTACATACCAGGGGAGGGGGAAGGGGGCTCTCATTACCCGACGGTGGGAACGCTGCGTGCGTGCGTAACGAAATAAGTACCGGCGCACCGACCGTCATCTGTTTTTCCCACTCTAGGTATTTTTCATTATTATACGTTTTCCACCTCGTATTTTTTAACGTTTTTTTTTTTTCTTTTCTCCATCCTTTTTTTTCTATATGTGCTTATATATACTACTAGGTGGATACTGGAGAGCAGGGAGATTGCACGGTGGGTGGGACAAGGGATAGAGGGGGCTTTGGCTTTTGTTTCGCCTGTTACATCCTGCAACGGTAACAATAAATGGTGAGTAATAACTAGAACACCAATTAAACGATATTGTTGTAGTAAAAAAAAAAAATAGCATCGCCTTTTGTTTGTGGACTCTTGCAAAAAGTATTCTCGAAGAATGGTTTCGTGTTTTCGTGACGTTTGTAAAAGAGTAAAAGCTCATATAAGTGCAGTGATCCCAGAGGCATGATTTTTAATTGTTTAAATAATTGTCGACATGATTCTCTAGTCGATGCTCCCATCATGCATCTTAGGCGCTTTTGATAGATAAGCAATCTGTTTGCCCAAGCCGCCGATCCCCAGAAAACAATTACATATCGTAATTGCGATTCAGCATAGGAAAAGTAAAACATACGCAAGGCGCCCACACCAACTGCAGTTTTTTTAGACGACAGTCAATCTCCAATCCTAAAAACAACGCTGACCTGCTCTCAGCGATCGACCTGCCATCACATCGAACGTAAAGACTGCTAATAGCATCAACACCAGCGCGAAACTGTATTAATTTTGTTTTACCAGAGTTTATTAAAAGTCGGTTACCTTCAGACCAGGAGCGCATATTTGAAATAGTTTTTGTCGCACTGATAGCAACGACATCAGCGTTGGGATTAGCAATACAACAACTGGTATCGTCAGCATATTGACTAAAAGGACATGCAGGTAATGACAAACACAAGTCGTTTGTATACATGACAAACAACGTAGGCCCTGAGATAGAACCTTGAGGCACACCGCAGGTGATATCTATTGCAGGCGAAAGATATTGTTTACTAATCTCGTTCGCGCGATTGTGAATAGCAATGATTTTTTTTCGGTTCGTCAGGTATGACTTAAAGTAGCTCTGGGGGTACCGCGTATTCCATATGCGCACAATTTACTTAAGAGGATATCGTAATTTAGTGTGTCAAATGCCTTTGACAAGTCAAAAAATACACCAAGAGTAGTGTTCCCAGCATCCAGGTGTTTGTAAATGTGAGCCATGACATTATGCATGGCATCCAAATGCTGTTGAATGCTGCAATTGAAGGCATAGAGAAAAGATTTGAATAACTTCTAAGATTTCAAGATCGCTATGCTATTTTGGGTGCAATATCTCTTCCAGAATTCAAAGTACGGTGGTTTACAATAGTAGAGACAAAAGCTGTATTAAGGAAAGAAGATTTAAAGCAGCTGTTAATAACAGAATGTGAATTATTCTATTTCTAATCCTACACAACTAACCAAAGATATTGCAAACGAAGATTTCTTAGATTTCAACGAAGTTGTAACACCTTCTGTTGAAAACAAAAATAGGGTATAGTTAGAAGTATTACAGTACTTAAATGATTTAAGAAAAAAATATTACGATGCTAGATAGTTATCCATTAGTAAAAACAATGTTTTTTTAAATATAACACAGCACTTCCCTCTTATGGGCCGTAGAGAGATTATTCTCCTTTGCTACAATAGTCAAAGGTCCGAGAAGGAATACACTCTCTGACAGTAATTTGGAAAAAAACTAATTATAATTAAAAGCAATAATATAAATATATTGCTAATTATAATCAGGCCTCGCAATTCGAGTGTTATTAGTACGTGCAAATGTTAATAGTTCAGTTTTACACATTTTTTTTTAACCTTCTGTGGTCCACTCTATTAAAAAAGTGTCTGATATCTTGTTGTACTAAAAACAATAGTTCTCATGTTAAGGATACTTTCAAAATAGTTTTTTGTTAACTTTTATAAAATATCCGTAGTTTGAGGGTATTGATTTCACGACCACAAGAGATCATTTATTTATATTTCGTAATGTTAAATTTTTCAAATTAACTCCATCATAAAACTTATAATTTTGTAATGCCAGCTTCTTCTTGTAAGTAATAATTCTTTATAATTCTTAATAATTCTATATCGACTTTTTTTTATTCTTTTGGTTATTATTACATTTGGCAATAAATATTGCTGATAGACCGGCTCACATTACAGGAGACTCGAAACGTCACCAAGGCGAAAACATTGAGAACAAATAGAAGACCATTATTCTGCAAAGTTCTTTAGTAGTAATTCTATTTCATCCTAACATAAAGAACTTTCCGTTAGGGAAACTGAATACATCCAATCGATTGCGTTTCCTACAATATATTAATTGACAAACAATTCAAAACAAGGAACAAATATCTCCATTATTAGGTAAGAATAACATACACCTTTCAGTCTTCATGCCAAAAAACGAATTTTGTTCATCATCTGCTGGAATCTCGTTCTTCAGCTCCTTCATTTCGTTCACCTGGTCTTTTCCTTCTTCTTTGGTACTCTCTCTTCGTACATCTATAGTCCTAGCCAGTTTCATCTCGAGTACTTCTATTCTTTCTGTTCTATCCATCAATTTTGTTTTTATCTCTTCGATTCTTTCCCTTATGTCATTTATCATTGTCACCAGCTCCTCTCTTTGATCAATTATCAATTATCAATATTTCTTCTGTCATTTCTACCCTCGATCTTTCTATCTGTTCAATCATGTCCACTCTCAATTGTCGCATCTCCTCTATTTGTTCATTTCTATCTTGCATATAAAATTCAATGAAATCCAGAACGTCATCACACTTGAATCATTGACCATTTCTGTTGTTGATCTAGACTTCCAACCTGCTCTTCTCTTTCGCTTTTTACCTATGTTTGTTTTAATTATTGATTCTCATATCAACACTTTTATTATCTATAGTATACGAGAGAATATGCGATTTGTTTTTTATTTAGTGTGATAGAAAATGTATATTTTCGTTTATATAGTATGATAGACCCTATGTGATTCTTTGATATATACAGTGTGGTAGAGGATATGGGATTTTCGTAGTATTTTTTGTATTTTTTTTATAGTATGAAAGGGCCTTCACGTTGTCTGTTCTTAATATGAAAGCCAAATTAAAATTTGGGTGCTTAAGATCTAGATTTTCCAAAAATTCTTCTTCTAATTTGACAAATGGCTTTTCTGTTTCCTCCGTCCATTTTCATATGTTTCATTTCTTTAACAACTCATTTAACACAACGGTTTAGCTTTCTCTAACAAGTTTGGAATGGTATTCTTGCCGGGATTCTTCGTAGGAAATTTTATAGGAAATCATCGACAATTTTACAGGTAAAAGTAAGGATTTAATTATTCAGGAACAATATCGATATTTTTTTTAGGTAAACACTTCGTGAAACTTTGATATTTTGATAGTGTGGCATAAAAATCGTTATAGGAGTTCAATATCAACTGCCGTTTTTCGTGGCCACAGGCAGAATGAAGATTTAAACTAAACTATCAGTAATCAGCCTTCGATTGTTATCGCTACCAGGCAAGCCAACATTAAATTTGAATTGATACCAGTAACTGACATTAAGATACCGTTATGTACTCTAGTTTAATACAGCAAAACTTATCAAATAGATATCCCGAAGAATGAAAAAAATCTCCCCGAGCAAAATATCATAAGAACATAAAAATATACCAGGTAAGCTTGAATTAACATAGAAAAGAAAGTTTACGTTATAATTAAGGCTATACTTAGCACCTATTGCTAAAATGGTCCATTTTTATAGTCATTCTTAACAAATTTAAAATTTCCCTGTAAAGTAAACAACCGAGTACATGCTTCAACTTTCAATTACTTCTTCAACCTGTTTTTAATGCCCCTAAATTATATTCCATACCCCTGATTCCATAGCAATATATATATACTTTCCAAACCAATTTTGCCTCCCATCCCCAAAGATTTTTAGGAAACTGCATTAATATACGTTCAAAAACAGCCTACGCGGCGAAAGGATATCTTGTGTGTGGTCTCGCTGGGTGTAGTACGTGATGGGACTTATATGGTCCCGTCGAACAATAACACTTTCCTGGAATAAATCTCATACAGATAGCGATCACGGCGCTATTTGTTCAGTTATAAGTACCACACCACGCCGCTTCTTGTCGCGCCCTGCAACGCTCTTTCAACTTCTGCTGCACGTAACTTGTGCACGTAGACCGCGGAGCGCGTAAAGTTTATCTGTGATGCTGTGGCAACCTCTCTGTTATTGTATTCTACCTCCCACATTTAAGAGTGTATGTATAAAATGCAATAAGCGTTTTATATAGTGTCTTTGTAAGTAAAACCGAGCTATATGGGGATGTTGTTATGATGAAGTATGAAGTCTTCTGCATTTATGTGGGGACGGCTATTCCACGTAACTGGTTCATTAAAACTTTATGATGTTCTATTATTTACTTATATTTGAGATTTTGGCACCAGTATCTGTTCGATTGGAACTATAAACGCAAAATACCTTAACCAAAATATCACTTCCGTTGACCGGAAATGGATGTCAACTTGTTATTTTAAATTAGAATGATATAATTTTTTATTCATTTTTGGATTCTACAACTACAAATACGTCAGTTTTCATTAGCTATTCCTATAGCTACATGTTGCCGTTTTTGAGTTATTTAAGTTTTCCTTTTTTTTTTTTTAGTCATAATCATTGCATCATTGAGAAATTAATATCTCGGTTAATGCTGCAAGTAGAGACTCCAAATTTGCTATGTTATGAATGTAGATATAACTCTAAGAAACGGTAAGCACACTTTATATTCTAACATACAGGGTGTTCAAAACTGAGGAACAAAACGACATATTTTCAAATGCAGAAAACTCGATTTTTTTAAATAGAACACCCTGTATTTTAATTCGGAATTAGGAAGTAAATATCATCCCCTGTCACTTTATATGAGCATTCCTATACCTATCTTTAATAGATTTTGAGATATGAGCGACTTTTTGTTAAACAGACTGTTTTCTTTTTTTTAAAAAACTCCAAACTTTTGCACAGATTTTCGCCCACTTTCTTGAAAATATTGTTTATAATATTGAACAAGTTCAATATTTTTATTACCATATTTTTCGATGTAAATTTCAGAGGAAAATTTACTGTATTAGGCCCGTTTTACATTATCCTTAATTTAGTATGAAATATTGTATAAAATTTTATTTTGAATTTATAAAGAAATTTACCTGCATGTCATACATAAAAAAAATTACATCTGAAAATTGGCACAAAATATTTGAATATGTCTGTTTGATATTTAAAGTAAAAAAATTAGTATGAAAAAAGTTATGAAAAGGATTAATATTACCGTAAAATGCCTGACCAAGAAGTATTGCTGTTATGGCTATCATCTTTAAATGTAATTATGATAGCTAGTCCCGTAAAATATTATGTAAAAATTGGATAAGTATGTGACCTGAAGGAAAATGCATTCTAAATTTATTAAATTCGGGATTAAGGACTGACGGTCCATTGTCAAATAATTTGATGAACTTTGGTAATTTCCTCATTATCTAGGTGATCTTGACGGACGTGGATAGACCTGGATCTGATAGATTTTACTTCTTCAATTATAAAGGCGCAAATAGTCTAGTAGTACCTAGACCTTCAGATGGGGATTATAAGCTTATTTCTAGTGTTCTACTAAAAATTTAAACTACATCATATAGATGAAAGTTGCAGAGGAAAAATGTTGAAATTTTGGTAAGTGCACAACGATCAAGTGGCAATAGATCTGCTATATTTGCAAGACAAGTTAGGGATGTAATATAATTCTAAAACTAAAATGCAATTTTTTGTATGTATCTATCTTTTTTTTATAGATTATAAAACTGAGTATGTTTAACAAATTTTTACACAATCAATCAGTTTTAACTTTATCTAGGGTAGTTTTGAATACTCAATCAACAATTCAACCTGCCCAGTAAACCAAATTCAAATTTCCCGCAATTATATTTAGTAACTTCAACTTAAAGGTATTCAAATAACTGTTAATCTAACACAAAACCGTAGGTAATTTCATGCTGTAATGTTGAAGTTACTAAAAATAATTGCGGGAAATTTGAATTTGGTTCACTGGATGCTGACATGACCACGACATTATTCTAAAATGGATGGTGATACAGCGATATACGATAGACAACAGAACTTTCTTATGCTTTAACTCAACTACAAACTACATCGTGTATTTTTGCGTTGTCTATAGGTTTGTTCGCTGTGCGAATCAAAACTTAATTGGAAACTATTTCGGTTTTTCCAGTGGGCATGATTCAAAAAGGGATTGTAGTTTGAAATTAGTTTGGTAATTTGCTCTGCGAACACATCAAAACCGACACTACTCCATCTGGTTCCAGCAATTGAATTTTATATGTCAAGCGCGGAGCACACGGCGCAGTGTATCATCTCTCGTTTAGTGCGCATGAGCGAATTTAAAATCCACAAGAAATCCGTGAACTTTCTGGATTAATCACAAACTGTCACTGACTACAATTTGATACTGTGCGAACACCAAATTTTTAAATATACCAACGCGTCAAATACGAAATTGTTGCACTGCGAACGCACAGTGTTTATTGCGCATGCGTCGTTCAGTTGTGGAGTTGTTTCTGATTGCATAACACGGACACAAACCCTTATGTCAACTTAGATTGAGCGATCTGTAAGAGTACGACAAACGCCGAACCTATCCCACTGACTTAACCAACAATTTATATATTGCGCACGCATATTTCGTTTGTAAAATTAAATGAGAAAATAGAACAGTTCTAAATTAGTTTAGACAATATTTTCGTACGAAATTACCAAATGGAATTTTTCTGTATAATACCATGTGATTCAAAATGATTGTGTCGTAAGAAAAAACTGTTTCCCGAAAAATTTATCTATACTTAATACCAATTTAATTATGGAAGATTAGCCTACATAAAATTTCATACATTATGAATTTTCTTGACATTTAGCGACATTGGCATGCGTGTTGTAGTATCATTCGATTATTTTCTTATAAATTTTTTTCTACCATCGTTTATACTTACATCTAAGATCACCAACAACCTAGTGATTTCTGAATACTGTAAGAAAATAAGGAATTTATCTGTGGTAATCAGCTCAACAAACAGGTAAAAAATCAATATTAACATTAAGTGAAATAGTTTATTACACTTTTAAATTTTATAGGCTTATCATACACTTCAAACTGGAATTAGCGCAATGATGTCAAAAGAAAATTACATTTTCATCCCTATAAAGTATCTACGGTACAGGAATTATTACCAATAGATCACGATAGACGATTGGAATATCGTCATTGGTTTAATAACAATTTAAGGGACGATGACTTGCTAAACAAATCATTTTTCCTCGGATGAAGCCGGGTTTTATTAAAATGCTATTAATTTACAAAACTATGGAATCTGGTCTGCAGAAAATCCACACAATCTTGAGAAAACGCAATTGCAATCCCGTAAAAGTTGGAGTTTGGTGTAGCTATGTCAAGCAATGAATAATAGGGCCAAATTTTCTCAAGAAACTGTAACAGCACAACGTTACCAACAGATATTGGAATTGATTATTGCGGAGTTACAAGAAAATGAGCTTGAAGTAGGTTATTTTCAGCACGATAATGCTCCAGACAAATACTGCCCGACAAACCTGCAATATCTTCAACAGTTTTTTTACTGACAGGTTCGTTAGAGCACAAAGGATGGCCACCAATATCGCCTGATCAACCCCATTAGATTACCGTCATGTTCGCTATCTAAAAAATAGGATCATAGAAACCGCATGTATACCATAGAAGAACTGAGAATGCAATTTTAGTCAACTTAATAATTATAGCTAATGTATGTGTAGATAATTTAAAGTAATAAAAAATTTAGTTAAACACCATTGTATTGAAATTGTAAAATCATAATTTAAGTAAAGTTAAAATTAATTACATTCATTTTTACAAGCAGAAACACAAATCCATAGTCGTTATATAATGGGAGTTCAAATATAGGTTACGTTTTCCTTATTTATGAAGATCCGTGTACTTTCTTATGTTCCAACACACTGACTTAGTTTCAAACTTCATTACAAACACGCGGCATATACCTACAACCTGTTACTATCTATAGGAGCGGAATTGACAATCATTTTGAATCTCTGTGTACTCTTTGAAATATTTAATAGCAAATAGTTAAAACCGGCCTTATACGACAAATAATTTTAACGGAATTTTTGCTATAAATTTTCGTCAAAGTTTCCACTGTAGTTTTAGTTATAATTCACACACGTGTAAAACGGCTCTTATATATTAATGTAATTGTCTTTTCTTTACACGTGTGCTTTTTTAACCGTCTCCATCAGCGGATTTAAATACATCAATAAAAGTAACCACATCACTAAATTAGATACTGCAATTGTTACAGCGAAAAAAAAAAACTTTTAAAACAATACTTCGCGTCATCGATTCCCCCCTCTTTTCGCATCCCCTCTTCCCCTCGGCACTCCAACACGACGCCAGAATCGTAAATACACTTAGCCGCTACGCGCAAACCCGTAATAAACGACTACAGTGCCTGTGCCACAGACGTCATACGTGCGAATATAATCTTAAATCTCACCGCCTCGGTACTCCGATCGCCCCCCGCCCTCCACCCTCCCGATCCCTCAGAGCGACCGGCCCACAGAGGAGACAAGAAACTTTTAACCTTATAAGTATTAGCGCAGTAACCTGCAGTCGAACGCGCTTCCAAGATGTATTTTAAACGTCCGGCTACGCGAGAGCCACCTAGGGAGATCTCTCTGCCGGTGGGCGTGTCCGATACCTACGCGGCGCGCTGGTGGGGGTACCCCTACGTGGGCGGCGCTTAAAATTGGGCCTACACGTACTTGTTCTTGTGTGTGTGTGTTTGTGGAGTTGTCCGTCTTCTCCCGGGTATTAACGAGAGGGTATATGCGATCGAGGTGTGCGTTTCGTGCGCCTACTAGATAGACTTGATTTTTGGGGTATTAATGCGGCGATAGGCCGCTTGGTGGCGCTGCGAATGTCACGCGGGGAATCGCGCTACTTTCGCCTAATTTTTACGCTGCAATTTGCCAGAGACGTTGCACCAGTGGTTTCAGAACGCGAAAAACGCGATCGGAATTGTTTACCTTCTTAGTTTTAACAAATTTAGCATTAAAATTTGAGTAAGTTCATGTTTTTGGGTATACTGAATTGAATTATACATAAAAACCCGTATTTGTAAAACTACCTTAAAACACAACACTGTTGACTACGAAAATGAATATAACTTTAATACAGTACGATGATATTTTTTTATAAAAAATTATACAGTTTAGTTTGCAAATTCTAAGTATTTGTTTGTTAAAATGCATTGAATTTGACATGTTTACTAGTTTGAACTTGGTTAAGAAAAAAACAACCTAAAACATCTCAAATTATAATGTCGAAATTTTGTCCAATCAAAATTAAGCTCTTTGCTTCAGTAAACTGTTTTTTACTACATGAACAGCAACACTTTAGTAAAAAAAAAAAAAAAATTGAAAAGAAACAATTACATTTTATATTTTGTGAATCATTAATTCAGCTCGGAATACTGCAGATGATAATTATCAGTGCAGTCTCATCTTTCCAATAAATTTACTAAGCTCTAAAATCCTCGATCAATTGCCGTTTCTAGAATCGTTAATGTTGTAACTAAATATGGCTAGAACTAAAGTCATTAATCGACAAACAAAGTCGTATTTGTATGCTTCTTTTGATGATTCCTCGTAAAATGTGTACGAATTTTTCCCACATCTTTGTTTTGCTTCTGTGCTTCTTCTGTCATTCACGGCAATGGTAAAATTGCGTTATTAATGACGAAGCCATGAACAAAATTTTATGTACTGAAGTAGGCATATAATACCAATTCTACAATTCAACGTATTTTTAGGCTGTATTAAGCAATATTTTCAAAATTTATTTACATTAATGTCAAGACCAGCTATTTATTGTTTTTAAAATTAACTCAAATTTGTCTAGCTGTACTGATGCCTTTCTTTATATCTAATCTATAGACTATGTGTACAGGCACTCAAAAATTTATGCACGCATGTAAGAAGATAAGCAAACTAATGTTTCTGGTTGTTCAGGATAGTTCTGTTGTATTGCCAAATTGTTCATTTTTGATATTGTTGACGGCATATATAAATCTTCATCAGAGGAAAATCAGCAAGAGCATTACATCTTTTCAAACATAGTTAATTCTAGGACTTCGTGTAATACATCGACCTTATTTCTTCGCGTCCTTATGTTACAACTTCGTCAAAAAAAAAACATTGTAACAAAAATACAAGCCGTACAACCATCTAACGTCGAAATTTATCGAAATAGCGCACAGACGAATTGCATAAAAGTCGACTCAAAGTTGATTTCAATTGTGGGTACCAAGTGGCGTTTTCTTAATGTTTGAATAGGCAAATTGGCAGTATTTTTTTTTTGAATTACAAGCCATAGCTAATACGATAAATGAAGAAATTCGTGTAGGTGTGTAGAACAAAAGTAATCCGCGACTAAGGCAAAATGTTAAAGCGATTACATGTAACAAACAATTAATTTCTGTACCAGTAAACATATCAAAAAAAGTAATGCGAGCTAATAATACACTTAGCATGTTAACATATATAATAATGAATGATAAGCGCATTGCTTTGGTACAGTCTGTTAATTACACCTTATTTCTAGAGCAGAAAGTTAATTTTACTGAAATGTTGAAAATATAGAAAACTTATAAATAAATGATATTATTTAATCAGCAAAGGAACATTTCAAGATAAATACTGCAATTTACTTTGTACGAAAGAAGTTGAAAATATGACTTTCGATCACGTTTTCCGCGTTCTGAACCACTGTGCGTTGGGATTATACACTTATTGTTAGGTTAGAAGTAATGATAGGGTGTTAGTGAATTTTCGCACGATTTGGGACAAAGGATCGAATTGGTTTGACAGTCTAAACGCGTATTAAATCACTGGCGACATCAAAATTTGAGACAAAAAAGAAAATTTATTAATTTTAAAGAGTATATTGACACATATACAAAATATATATATATATAAATACTGAATTAGCACGGCTTAATCACTTATTAATGTCTATATATGATATAAAAATTTGAAACAAAACAGAAAATCTGATAACTTTAAGGAGTATATGGACACATACATACAAAATAAATACATAATTGCTGAAATAGAACAAGTTAAAGCATTTCTTTTGTAATGATGTAATTTGGCAACAATGCAAATCAACATTTTTAAAAACCTGTATACTCTTCAGACAGCGGTAAACACACTTGATTTCGCGATAGTGACTCGTCTTTTGTTTCATTGTGTCGGCCCTTCTCTATGTATGCTGTTTTTTTTCTATTGTTTTTATTCCATTTATTACAACCGAATGAGCAGAAGGCTTTTTCATCATCAGCTTTTTCCATTACGATTTGGAGGATTCTTTTGTTGTGTTTTTATTAACAGTGTTTTATTTTTTGTTTCGTTATTTCGTTTGTTTTTAGCATTGTTTTTTTTTTACAACTTTGTCGGGATTCTATTGAATTATTTAAATGATCCCCACCGTGTTGGTTGTCACTATAACCATTTTTATTGCAATTAATAAAAACTTTGATTAGAATAACGATACAATAACTTATTTTAATTTTAATATCCTTAATAATAATAATGCCTCTTCGCTCTCATTCAAACTAATAGACGAAAATACACACAAAAATTCTATTATCAATCTGAATATTTTTATTTATTCAGAAATCGAAGCCTAATATATATTTAATGAACTAAATCTCGTTGGTTAGAACATAAGAGTAAATTCTCTGAAAAACACAATATCTCTTTCGAACAAATAGTATAAATATTTGCATGAAGCTAACTTCCTCCAAATGAACATTGTTATTGTAGTAGGAATAATCTATGCAATCATAGTGAGAAAGTCCTGTAGATCAAATAAAATCCTAAAATACGTTTGGTATAATGAATTACTATATAAATATTATAATGTTTTCTCACTGGAAGCAGAAATATCAGATTGAAATTAACCAAATATTAAAACGAATTTTACCCACCATTTATTGCACTAAAATTATCTGTCATTGGTTCCCGTCTTTTTTAGGGGGCTTAGGGGTTTGCATATACATACGCTTTACTTGGCGTCACTTTCTCATTAGCAGCGAACAGTGTTGTTGTGTGAGTGTAAGTAAATCTAAATGGATCCTCAGCCTTCACAGCTATTTAGAGAATGGGGTGAATAGGGCTGATGCAGAGATAGCTACAATTAAAATATCGCGAGGTAAGTACGTACGTGTTATCATCTAATATTAAAGGATTACTAGTTTAAAAAATTTGATATTATACTTAGAGTCAGCGCCATTGTGTCGATAATATATGAACATGTAGGTGGTTACATTAACAAACATATGCAGGATTTAACTAGTTATAGCTTTTCAGTAAGGAATATCGACAGCAAATTATCATAACTGAATGTGAAATTACAATCAGTAACTCAACGCCGACTAGATACCAGCCCCAGGCATTGATGGGAAAGGATCCCGAGAACACCAGTCGCAACGACAGATAGGCATAAACATCTATATCTCTACGCATCAATATCCCGTGGCCACTCCTAAAGTACCCCCGATACGCTACTTTCTCCCAAATATTGTAGACCTATAAAGTATGACAGCTAAATTAATTTAATACATAATATTTCTTTATTTATTAATTTTCCGTCTGCCGTAGGTTTTTAGTGTTACAGACGCAAAATTAGTAGGTAAGATTATTACCCTTGAATAGTAGAAACTGTAGATGAAGCAGCGTAAATCATATCATCAGTTCAATATACTTGATATTTTAGAAGCAAATAATGGCAATACTTCATAAAATACTTTTATATACTCTATCAAATGTACCTAAATATTAAGGCATAAATATGATAGTTCCAGTTGAGAAAATATATATACTCAAATCTAAAATAATTATTTGTTGTGGTAAAAATTATATCTTCATTAATGGATTTCTAAGTAGATGATTACATTGCAAAATAAAAAATTGGTTTCGTCTAACAACATTCACGCGCTTTCGGAAAATTAAACAAATTTTATTCTTCAACATAAATCAATCATCATCTGGCTTTATCAGGGAAGTTATGTTATATTCAATGTGATGCATTTATATTCAAATTGAGTAATCATCTTTTTTGTGTGCGTACAGGCAGAAAACTATCACTTAGAAATAACGAAATATTGTACGTACTAGTAAAAGTATCAAATAAATTTTACTGATTTAAATCAACAGAACATGATAATACAATTTTATTAGTTATTGCTTTTCGTACTGCTGTGGAATGGCACCCCGGGTGTTCGCGGAAGTAAAATGTGTATTTATTTATTCCCAAATCAGTCTTGTTAAAACAATGTTAGAGTTTCACAATTCTTTTAATTGTTAGTATCATTTTATTGGTCAGTTTGTATTGTTATTTCATTTATTTGTACATTTTGCGTGTAACAGTATTGTATAGTTTATTTGCTAGTTTTTCTTTGCGATGCGTTGCGGTCATCGCCGCAGATTGTAATTTTGTATATGTACGATGTTATCCCTTGGAGGCCTCAGTTGCTTTGAATGATGGCGGCCGGTAAGTACATGTTTTGTCATTTTGTTTGCTACCATGTAGGTATATTTCATTTAATTTTAAATCTTTGTTCGGGTATATTGATATTAATTTCATCCATCAAAGAACTCTTTATTTAATTATTGCTGTTTGGTTTATTGTGTGAACATTTTGAATATAGATCATAATTATTTGTAAAATGTTCTAGAAGAATTCGTGTTTTAGTATAAAACAGTTAAATTTTCCGTTTCTTTTTCGCTGATTTGTATTTATGTAATCACACGGTTAAGGTGAAGTGAAGCTTTGTGCTTTAAAATTAAATTTTCAATTTAATTATATTTGTTTCTCCACGTGTAAAATTTAGTTTGGTTTAAATTTCGTGACCGCGTGGATATTTTTTGTGGATTGAGATTTACTTCTGGAACAAATTCACCATTTTGTTTGGTAAAGGATTTGCATGTGCCTTTTAAAATTGTAGAATCTTATGCAGGTTTGTTTATTGCCAGAAATCTTATATTCACGGTTTTCATTTATCCTGTAAATTGTTTCATGTTTTTTTTTTCTTTTTACAATAAAAATTAAATGATTGTAAATATCATCTTAAATAGTTTATTATTTCTGAATCAGCCATTTCAACTTTTGGGGAATTCTAAAGAAAGTAATTTTGCACGCCCACTATTAACTTTTAAAAAATTTACTCTGAGATTTAAGAATCTCTGGCGCCTATTTAAATTCATTTTTGCTGAGGTAGTTAAATTAATTTTGTCATTTTTTAATAAATTTTTTAAACTTGTATGCTTGGACAATCAGTTCACAGCAGTACGTTACCATTCCAACCTTCCTTCCCCTCAATCTCGCTAGGAGATTGGGCTATGCTCTGCCGCAGCTTATGCTTACAGGAATACATATATCGGTTTACTAGTTTTAGTGTACTTTTTCAACAAGTGTCCTGGTAGAGTATTTACCAATTTATGGTGTTTAAGGTAATGCAGATTCAGTGTATATTTTTCTATACTAAAATTTTACCCCATACACTGGCTAAAATTATACCCTAGAATTTCTTACTGAGATTCCTTTTTTAAGAAAAAGAAATTTTCCTATTAATATTAACGTAAAATATTTCTATACGTTTACTCCCATTCAATGTGAAAAATTAACAAAGAAAAATAATTTTTATCAAGAAAAAATAATCTAATTACCCTTATTTTTTTTTAATGGGTATAATTTATCAAACTTTACTTTTAACATGGGTTTGACACGGAGATTGACAATTATTTTTCCAGATTTTTAAACCTCAAAATTACTTTCCCGTTTGTTCCAATTAATTTCACAACCACCACACCATTTTAAGAATCCCTTGACCGTGGCAGACACGTGACCACACCACCATTACCCCTCATTTAATAAACATAATTTCCATAAATCCACCGGCATATCGCGATGAAACACTTTCATACGTCGCGTCGTACAAATTGTACAAGTACGCACTTCGAATTTATTTAAGCCCTAATCTTATTAATAAGGTATAAATTCCCGTGCCCCCTTGCTAAGCCCTTCGCATAACCCCCTTTCCGTAAATAAACTCCCCATTAGCGCCTGTAATTTATTCGACCGCCTAAAGTGAATTTAATTGCTGCCTTCTAGATAAGTGAGAAAGTTAAGGGCGGTTCAGTCGAAATTCTTATCTAGAGATGGCGTGCGGTGTTTTGGTCGAAATTGGGGCAACCGGGGGAGGGAAGGGGAGTTGGGAAGAGGTGGAGAGGAGAGCAGAGGGGGTGGACTGTAATTTACTGGAACGTTTCCGGGATTACTTCGTGGCGGTCGTAATTAAAACGGTGGTAAATTTGTGTGTTTGTGTCGGGGATTTTAGGTGGAATTCCTGAAAATAGCGTCCTAAAATCTGTTTTTATAAAATTCCACGTTTTATTTTAAGTAAAATTTAACTTAAATCTGTTTTAAAAAGAAATAAATAAAAAGAAAACTTGAAAGTTTTGATTGAGCACCCTTTAATAATCAAAAAGATCATTTCTCGATTATTTAAAATATAAAAAAAATATTTGATAAACCAGAAAAATTGTAATAATTTGATAATCTATAACACTTGGGAAGGAATTCCCAATTGTAAAAGCTATTAAATTTACCGCTTCCCTTAAAATATTTTGCGTAAGAAGAACATGAAGCAAGGTAATTATAATGATGATTTGAGGGATAGTACCCCGCACGGAGAAAAAGATGTGTTTATTCTTACACTGTTGAAAATTTTAACACTTTTTTGACTAATTTAATAGTCAGGAGAGGTCCACACTGTTTTCGTGTTATTTTGTCGAGAACTATAGAAGTTTAAATTTGACGAGCAAAGATAGTCAAGTATTGTCTATTGCTAAGGGTATATTTTGTCCAACTGACACGTGGAATTATAAAATACTTCTAGTCACATTTTATTTGTCTAGACTAGACAAATTACTAGCTGTTTACTAATGAATCTGCCATCCTATTGGGTGTTTTAACACCATTTTTCTAACACAAGTCTTTTTAATATGCAACTTCCTATTTCTTAGTGCTATAATATTCTCTCTTAAGACTTTTCTCAATATAAATATGCAGAACCACTATTCAAAAGTTTTGGTTCAAACTAAACGTTCAATTTTAAAATGATTTGTTGAGAACCATTATAAAATTAAGTGAATGTTTAATGCTAACTCAAAATCTAAACTAATTACGTAAATAGATGTTCCAATACATCTTTAAGATGTTGAAATTTTTTATGCCCAATGGAATTAACAGTTTTATAACACAAGGTTACACTTTGCAGGTCATGTCACATTTGGGCGGTTTGTTTGGATATGTTAATACGCAGAAACAAACTCGAAACGATACACGTGCAATGCAGTGTGCGTATAATGCAATACTGTATTAGATAGGTGGGGTTTCTTATATTTCTATCCGAGGGAAAAATTCTGATTGGTTGATGCTTCTGAATGTTTAGAAGAAAATAAAATCCTCATATCTGAACAAAGAATTCACACAAATTCTAGTAATTTCTGTTCTACTAAAACACATAGTCAAACTCGCCTTGGCAAGTTTGTAAAAATCAACACTAAAATATTTGACTAGCGCAAAATTAACGCCAACACCGTAATATTTTCAACAGTGTATATCGATTATTATGATTTACCAGAACTCAGGGTTAATCAGTTCTGGTATGTGTTGATCTCTTTAGATGTAGTGTCACCTTTCCCAAATATACCTTTAGAGTTAGTGTTACATATTATTAGAAGAAAAATGGGAACTCATATCTCCCAACACTGATCTATCCAAAACTTCCTTTTTGGCATTAATCGAATTTATTTTTAAGAACTCATATTTCTCGTTTAATAACAAGTTTTATCAGCAAGTATTTGGTACTCCAATGGGGTCTCCCATTAGTCCAACGATTATTATGGATCAACTACTTGATTGTATTCTTCCACACCTACACACAAAAAAATAATCACTCAATTTGAATATAGATGCATCACATTGAATATAACATAACTTCCTATATAAGCAAGAAGATGATGTATTTAATATTGAGAATAAAGTTTGTTCAGTTTTCCAAACACGTGAATTTGTTAGACGAAACAATTTTTTAGTTCAAATGTAATCAATATACTAAAATCATTATGAACATATAATATTTTCACCATAAAAATATTTATTTATAGATTTGAGTAAATAGTTTTCTCTCAACTGGAAACTATCATATTTATGCCTTAAAATTTATGTACATTTGATAGAAGATATATATGACAGTATTATTTGAAGTATTGTCATTATTTGCTTCAAAAATATAGTATATTGAACTGATAATACTTACCTGAATAACTAAGCACTTACTATTCAAGGGTAATAATTACAACCTACTAATTTTGTATCTGTAACACCCAAAACACTCGGCGGGGAAAATAATTAAATAAAAGAAATATTATGTATATAAATAATTTACTGTCATACTTTATAGTTTTACAATGTTTGGGGAGAAGGTAGCGTATTCGGGTACTCCAGGAGTGCGCACGGTGATATTGATGGTAGAGGTATAGATGTTATGCGTATCACGTCGTTGCGACCGATGTTCTTCGGGGAATACTTCTCACTCAATGCCTAGGGCTGGTGATCTAGTCGGCGTTGTGTTCATGATATATTTCATTTTAATTCAGTATAATAATTTTGCTGGTATTGCCTACTGAAAACAAAAAACTAGTAAATTACGTACATATGTTGTTAATGGTACACACCAAACCATGTTCATATATATCGGACACAATAAAACTGACTCTAAGTATTATTTCAAAGCATTTTAAACCAGTAATCCTTTAATATTAGAAAACACGTACGTACCTTACCTTTCGAAATATTTAATGGTAGCATCTATGCAGTCGCCCCATTCCACTCCTTTCTCTAAGTAGCTGTGAAACGGCTGGGGTGTCATTTAGATTTTACTTCACTCACAACCAATAACACTGTTCGCTGGTCAATC
Organism: Protaetia brevitarsis; assembly: GCA_004143645.1. NCBI lineage: Eukaryota > Metazoa > Arthropoda > Insecta > Coleoptera > Scarabaeidae > Protaetia > Protaetia brevitarsis. The sequence goes on along the minus strand of RXPK01000097.1, from coordinate 355,314 downwards.
AAAAAGAGCGCCAAGTAAAGCCGTATGCATAATGCAAAACCCCCTAAACCTCCCTAAAAGCGAGGTAACCAATGACAGATAAGTTTTAGTGCAATTAGGTGGGGTAAAATTCGTTTCAAATATTTCAATATTATGGTAATTTCAATTTGACATTTCATGTTTTCAGAGTACAAAACATTTAATAATTTTATATAGTAATTCATTATACCAAACGTATAAGGGATTTTATTTTGAATCTACAGACTTTCTCACTATGATTGCATAGATTTATTCCTTACAACAATAACAATGTTCATTTGGAGGAAGTATACTTCAATGCAAATATTTATACTATTTGTTCTAAGAGTATATTGTGTTTTCAGAGAATTTACTCTTATGTGCTAACCAACAAGATTTAGTTCATTTAAATATACCTATATTAAGTTTCGATTTCTGAATAAGTAAAAATATTCAGATTGATAATAGATTTTTTGTGTGTAGTATATACGTTAAACATATTCTACGATTACAGAAATCGCTGTCAAGATGGCGGTTCTCCTATTTCACTATACTAGCTTTGTAATAAATGTTATAAGAAAAGGAAAAACCTCTTGAATAAAAATGCTTACGGTTTTCTGCCAATCTGCATAGTTTTCAAGTTCAAAGTAAAGATGACTTGAGAATCAACTGTCAATATCTTTCACTTAAAAGAATAAATTGTTTCACAAAAAAATATATTATTTCCAAGAAATGCGTGAAATTTAAAGTTATATCCCTTTTCAAGGAAACACCAAATCATGTTAGCCATATAGAAAATGCAAAAACTTTTGGTTTAATGCAATTCCTTTTAAACGAAAAGGACATTTTTCTCAGTGTAAAGAAGTTCCATATAATGCCATCTAAATTGCCCCACCCTGTATAATGCTAGTGTATTTCTAGTGTTAAATGTGTAAAAGATTCTCACTGTGCACTAAAGAATTTGCAACAACCTACCTTACCCAGGAAAGTATTTGATGCGTATTTTTTTGTAGGTATTAGCAAATATTATACCAGTATACATATGGTCAATGAAATGTTCCATCGGTGCACTGTAGATGACACCACCAGCATTTTCTATTGTTGTGCATTTGTAATGGTAATAAATTTCCATAAGAGAATACTTGTGGTGCCATTTATAGTACGCCAGTGGAACATTTCTTTGACCATATGTATACTGGTATAATATTTGGTATTAGGTACAAATAATAGACAACAGTTGAATGTAATTTAATGTGCAACGGACGTTTCATGAAAACAATATTTTATGGGTGGTTGGTTATATACAACCCAAGAAGTGTATATCGAATCGACAGATTTTGCGTTGACCACACACTTTTTCCCTCAGTGTGATTTAGTTCTTTTGCAACTCAAACATCTACAACCGTTTTAACCAATCTGGTACAATTCACCGAACTTCACTTTATTAGAGGCAAATAAATTCCTCTCCTTTTTCCTTTATTTCCGTTTTTTCGAGCCGAAATAATTCCAGATCCACTTCCCTAAATCCATAGCGCAAGACTTCACGACCATCGCACGATCATACCACACATCGCCGATAGTCAGTCTTTCCCGTCGGAGATCGCAGTACGCGCCGGGGACCCTCATTACATTCCGATTCACGCACGGAATCATAGAGGGCGCCAGCGGTACGCGTCGACGTTGACTATACGGGGCAAAACAAAAGCCTAACGAAACACCGACACAACACAAACACGTTGCATTACCGACGCGTTGAATTTCAACGTCGCGTCGCCGATTTGTTTCTCCCCCTCGTATCGCGCGCTCGACCCCTTCCACTCCCCCCCCCCTACTGCTCCACACCGCCAGCCCCTTCAACCCTTAACTGATTAAATTTTTACACCCAACGATCGAAGATACCAAGCACATAGATAGCGTGTGTTCATGTGTATGCATATACAGGTATATATGGCGATTTTTTTTTTAATTTTTTTTTTCTCTGCGGCGCAGTGCTTGTTGCCATTTTAAGTGCTCTAGCCCCCTCCCCATTCACGGGCTGCTGAAATAATGTGGGATATTATGCTATTGTTACGCGTACAGTGCATGTAAATGAGGTAAGCTGGATTCCGTGGTTCGCTTGATTTTTTTTTTTTGTAACGTTAATATTGTAAAGAAAAAGATATAATAGCGAATTTGATGACGTGGCGAATGTTATTTCTTGTTTTTCAATGAATTTTAGGAACGTTTTTTCAGAGGAATTCATATAAGCAAAGGTTACTTCTCACTAATAAAAAGGCACTTTTTATTCTTTATACAATCTGTCCACATTTCGACGCTCACCATTGGTATATCGATTTTTAGAAGACATAGAGCAGCGGTTGAATGGAAAATATTTTGCAGAATTCAATATTCCCAAGAAATAACGTTTCAAATTTACCATGACTTTTTTAAATTTTAAGATATTTGAAAACAAACAAAAATTTAACGATTTCAACTTTTAGCAATAATTCGATAATCTGTAATGTGACCATTTCTGTAGCTTTACATTATTCGGACACTTTTTTAAGACAATTTTTGTGATGTAAAGAGAAACTCCCGATTGTGATGTGTTTTCAAGTTATTAGTGTTATCATGTGTTTTTCATATGGTGGCCATATTGAATTCTTATTTAATTAGATAGTGTTTAAAATGTGCCTTTGAACGAAGTACACACCTATAACATAGCTGAAAAATTGCCATTTATAGCGGAGATATTGACAAAACGTAAAACTAATTTCTAATATGAAATTATAACACTGAGAGAAACAGGTTGTACACACATAAAAAGAAATGAAATTTAAAGAAATTTTACTTAAGTTGAGAATATCATGTTCATATAGGGAAGGTGGGCAAGATGGGCCAACGAGGCATGAATGGGACATCGTCTTTATTTACAAACGGCAGTAAGCATCTGTCAAATAATAGCAGTCACTAATATTGAACAAGTGCTGTTTATGTTGTGGTAAGTAGAAAACTTTACTATCGTAAAACAAAGTATTGCTTTGTGCGTGAACTTTGCAATTCCAGAATCTTCTTATATTTTGATGGTGAGTTCAAACGGCAGTATCGGAAAAGCATAAGTAAATTATATACAACTCAACTTTTTTGTGCTTATTAATTGACATGTATGCATGTATTTCTATTGTGTTATTTGTTTATTTTAAATATTTAATATTTATTACATAACTAGAGTCCAAAAGAGAACAAGAAGGGCCATAGTATGGCAATCATGGGACATCGCATATCTCACCTTCAGTCTGATCCGTTATTCGATAGCCATAATGCTTTCTCAAGACTATGCCTAATTTTCATGTTAGGAAAAAGTACAGTTCAATCAAAGCAGTACAAGGAAAAGACACAATCTACAGCACTACATATAACAAGCTCTACAAGAAATAGAAGTTGGAGAATCCAAAGCAACTAGAGTGGCTGAGGAGAGTAAAGGAAAAAAAAATATGAAAAGAAGAACAGAAGATCAAAACCGAATTTAAGGAAAGCAAAGAGATAGATCTTAGAAAACGGCAAGGAAAATAATAGTTTCTCTGTTAGAGAACGCTCAATGTTAGTATTGTAAGCGGAAGTATGATACAATGCATCGATGCGAGGTGGGTAAATAGAGCTGTGCGAATAACGTGGATGAATTCGTCTTCTATTGTCTCAATTGTGAGATTAGGTAATATTCCTTGTCATTATTTATTTTTTAAAGTTCCCGCTTAAAAGTAAGCTTGTTCTGCATGTTTAAGAACAATTTAAAGAATCTACTTTTTTTTTAACCTATTACCAGATTTAGGTAGCATTCTTAATCATCTGGAACCCAACTTTCCATGGTGCAAATGGTGTGTTACACATTTTTTCCAAATTTTCTCACAACATCAGAGTAATCGAAAAAATAAAAATTCATCCACAGAAATAAATGTTTAAAGATAACACAAGCGACTTAAAACCGTAAAGATCAAGATTTTGCACCTGATAGCAGGTTCTAAAGCTAATGTTCCTCTTGCCCACTTCCCTAACACCAAAAAATATTATTGGACACAAAAATAATTTTATTTAATTTGAAAAAAATATATCATAAGAAAATCGTTCCATTGAATACAAATAAAACTCTCCTATTAGGGAAATCATCTCAGTCTCATCTAGTATTTAGATATTTAGTAAGCAAGAATTATTTCATTGAATAACTTTATTTTCTTGCAAGAAACTGAATTTACCTAAGGGAAAACTTTAATTCAAGAGATTCCGTTGTTGGAAAAGAAAACTTTAACTTGAACTAAATATTTGTTATTTTGAAAGAAGATTTCATACAATAAACTACTAATCTAAATGTATTTTTATATGATATAAAATCTGCCACTAACATCAAAATGGATACTGATATATACCTCTATTAGTATTCTATAGTGCGTAAATTATTATATATAAAAAAACAATTTAGAAAATATAGCAGCTTGTAACTAAAACCACATAAATTTATTTTCAATTTATAATTTTGGCGTTATAGAAAAACATATTACCGGCACTACATCACACACCTCACAAGAGACTATACATCTTTAATTTCCGCAAGTCGCGAATGTTCTGAATCCTATTGACTTAATCTTCAGCTGTTCTTACGAATATCGCAGCACTTGTTCTCCTTTTAACATTTTAAAAATTCGGTATTGAAGAGAGCATTACTTGACAATGAATACATATACTTCACAATAATAGTAGATAAGAAGATGTGTATAATAGTTAGTATATTTTAACTTTTAGTGCAACTAAGCAGTCGAATTAGGACTGCTTTTTATAATTTTCACACTCATTAAAAACACAATTATAAGATAATTTAATTAAATTTATACAGCTTCTGTCAGCACATTCTTACTCTTCTAATTAGTAACTTTTTAAAGTTGTGCAGC